>JAGVSL010000300.1:0-46355 GCA_022494535.1 Himalopsyche phryganea
GGAGTTCGGCGACCGCTGATCGACAAAAAAGTGACAATAAAATATTTCACAACAGGGCTCGCTTCTCACAAAGGAATCGATGTTTTCTGATAGTTTGTATCGCGCCGCGTCGGGCTATATGCTTGTTAAGTGCCTGCGATCGTTTTGAATTTTTGAAAAAAATACCGGTTCGCATCGGTGGGATGGCAAAATTTTTCGGGAGTTCGGCGACCGCTGATCGACAAAAAAAGTGACAATAAAATATTTCACAACAGGGCTCGCTTCTCACAAAGGAATCGATGTTTTCTGATAGTTTGTATCGCGCCGCGTCGGGATATATGCTTGTTAAGTGCCTGCGATCGTTTTGAATTTTCGGAAAAAATACCGGTTCGCATCGGTGGGATGGCAAAATTTTTCGGGCGTTCGGCGACCGCTGATCGACAAAAAAAGTGTGTATGAAATATTTCACAACAGGGCTCGCTTCTCACAAAGGAATCGATGTTTTCTGATAGTATGCATCGCGCCGCGTCGGGCTATATGCTGGTTAAGTGCCTGCGATCGTTTTGAATTTTTGGAAAAAATACCGGTTCGCATCGGTGGGATGGCAAAATTTTTCGGGCGTTCGGCGACCGCTGATCGGCAAAAAAAGTAAGTATGAAATATTTCACAACAGGGCTCGCTTCTCACAAATGAATCGATGTTTTCTGATAGTTTGCATCGCGCCGCGTCGGGCTATATGCTTGTTAAGTGCCTGCGATCGTTTTGAATTTTTGGAAAAAATACCGGTTCGCATCGGTGGGATGGCAAAATTTTTCGGGCGTTCGGCGACCGCTGATCGACAAAAAAAGTGAGTATGAAATATTTCACAACAGGGCTCGCTTCTCACAAAGGAATCGATGTTTTCTGATAGTGTGCATCGCGCCGCGTCGGGCTATATGCTTGTTATGTGCCTGCATTCGTTTTTAATTTTTGGATAAAAAACCGGTTCTCATCGGTGGGATAGCAAAATTTTTCTGGCGTTCGGCGACCGCTGATCGACAAAAAAAGTGAGTATGAAATATTTCAAAACTGGGATCGCTTCTCACAAAGGAATCGATGATTTCTGATAGTATGCATCGCGCCGCGTCGGACTAGATGCTTGTTAAGTGCCTGCGATTGTTTTGAATTTTTGGAAAAAAACCGGTTCGCATCGGTGGGATGGCAAAATTTTTCGGGCGTTCGGCGACCGCTGATCGACAAAAAAAGTGAGTATGAAATATTTCACAACAGGGATCGCTTCTCACAAAGGAATCGATGTTTTCTGATAGTATGCATCGCGCCGCGTCGGGCTATATGCTTGTTAAGTGCCTGCGATTGTTTTGAATTTTTGGAAAAAATACCGATTTGCATCAGTGGGATGGCAAATTTTTCGTCCGTTCGGAAACCGCTGATCGACAAAAAAGTGAGTATGAAATATTTCACAACAGGGCTCGCTTCTCACAAAGGAATCGATGTTTTCGGATAGTTTGCATCGCGCCGCGTCGGGCTATATGCTTTTAAGTGCCTGCGATCGTTTTGAATTTTTTGAAAAAATACCGGTTCGCATCGGTGGGATGGCAAAATTTTTCGGGCGTTCGGCGACCGCTGATCGACAAAAAAAGTGAGTATGAAATATTTCACGACAGGTCTAGCCTATAACAAAGGAATCGACTTTTTCTGATAGTATGCATCGCGCCGTGTCGGGCTATATGCTTGTTAAGTGCCTGCGATCCTTTTGAATTTTTGGAAAAAATACCGGTTCGCATCGGTGGGATGGCAAATTTTTCGAGCGTTCGGCGACCGCTGATCGGCAAAAAAAGTGTGTATGAAATATTTCACAACAGGGCTCGCTTCTCACAAAGGAATCGACTTTTTCTGATAGTATGCATCGCGCTGTGTCGGGCTATATGCTGGTAAAGTGCCTGCGATCGTTTTGAATTTTTGAAAAAAATACCGGTTCGCATCGGTGGGATGGCAAAATTTTTCGGGCGTTCGGCGACCGCTGATCGACAAAATAAGTGAGTATGAAATATTTCACAACAGGGCTCGCTTCTCACAAAGGAATCGATGTTTTCTGATAGTATGCATCGCGCCGCGTCGGGCTATATTCTTGTTAAGTGCCTGCGATCGTTTTGAATTTTTGAAAAAAATATCGGTTCGCATCGGTGGGATGGCAAAATTTTTCGGGAGTTCGGCGACCGCTGATCGACAAAAAAAGTGACAATAAAATATTTCACAACAGAGCTCGCTTCTCACAAAGGAATCGATGTTTTCTGATAGTTTGTATCGCGCCGCGTCGGGCTATATGCTTGTTAAGTGCCTGCGATCGTTTTGAATTTTTGAAAAAAATACCGGTTCGCATCGGTGGGATGGCAAAATTTTTCGGGCGTTCGGCGACCGCTGATCGACAAAATAAGTGAGTATGAAATATTTCACAACAGGGCTCGCTTCTCACAAAGGAATCGATGTTTTCTGATAGTATGCATCGCGCCGCGTCGGGCTATATGCTGGTAAAGTGCCTGCGATCGTTTTGAATTATTGAAAAAAATACCGGTTCGCATCGTTGGGATGGCAAAATCTTTCGGGCGTTTGGCGACCGCTGATCGAAAAAAAAGTGAGTATGAAATATTTCACAACAGGGCTCGCTTCTCACAAATGAATCGATGTTTTCTGATAGTTTGCATCGCGCCGCGTCGGGCTATATGCTTGTTAAGTGCCTGCGATCGTTTTGAATTTTTTGAAAAAATACCGGTTTGCATCGGTGGGATGGCAAAATTTTTCGGGCGTTCGGCGACCGCTGATCGACAAAAAAAGTCTGTATGAAATATTTCACAACAGGGCTCGCTTCTCACAAAGGAATCGATGTTTTCTGATAGTATGCATCGCGCCGCGTCGGGCTATATGGTAGCTTCTGGCGTTGAAGATCGGGTACAACGCACCGATCGACTCTCTAGCCAATTGTAGCTGTCTTTATACCCGTCACTGGACCAATGTAGCATGTTACTGTCTGGTTGGTTCTGGGTCGATACCAGCAGGCGCGGATCTGGCTTTTGATAGGTTGTATCTTGCCGTGAAGATAGTTTCGTTCAATAGAAGCGTGCGGGTGTCCATTCGTGGTACATTGAAGAAATAAAACCGCATACCCCAAACATTGGGGTCGCGTCAAACAATGAATTATCACAAATTAATACAAAAAGTTAGAGTAACCTCATGTTTAACAAAAAATAATAGTTTACATTTAAATGATGCAATATGCACAACATATGGAATGACCATAGCTTAAGTTTATACAATAAAAATAACAAAAAAATATAAATATGATACTGATAGAGATGTTGTTGCTCCATCAGGATCGGATGACTTCCATCAGTGCGCTGCTCGGTTGGGTAGCCCTTGGAGGACCACCTCTGCGGTTGAACGCCAGACCTGAAGTATCTATAAATTTCGTCGCTCCTATTCTGGCTTAATTATCTTTAATTTGAAACGACCTTATTGGTTTTTTCTTGTCCACCACGGCACGACTTGATTGGTCGCGCCGCCGCAATTAACACATAAAATTGCCATTGCGTGGACTTTCAATTATTAAATTTTAGTTGGTATACTTAATCCAAACTATTCCATATTTATGTAAACAATTTGTAATGTACAACATTACAAGAAACACCGCAGAGGATCGATATCCTGGTGGCCACTCAACGCGCCGCCCAGTACAAATACAAGGCCCAAATCCTGCGGGCGAAAAGAGACAGCTGGCGGAAATTCGTCACCGAAATGGGTGGCTCGCATCCCTGGGCCCCCCCGTACCGCTCGCTGAGGGCAAAGGCTCGACCGAACGGGGTTATCATCGGCGAGGCGCGACCTCACGGCGGCGGATTGACCAGCACGATCTCGAAGACTGCCGGTGTCTTTACTGACTCATTAGGAGCTACTTCACCAACCGCGTCGTTCTCTGCGACATGGGAGAGACTGTCATCACTCGCAATATTACCATGGGATGTCCCCAGGGCGCCGTCCTGGGTCCCCTACTGTGTTACATTTTGTTCGATGACCTTCTGTCAACCGCGCTTCTGCTTGGATGCGGCCTCATCGCGTACGCGGACGACGCCCTACTTTCGGTAGAGGCCAACAGCCACGCCGCTCTCGAGCGAGCTGCAAACACGGCTATTTCTTCGATACTGGCCTGGGGTTCCCGCAAACAGCTCAAATTTGAAATTGTTCAATCGAAAAATATTATTTCATTGATAATCGACGAGAATACCACCATAGGCCAAAAAGCCACCCTCATTGTACATGTTTGAAGCTGTATCGAAAGTGTTGGAATGAATTCACCGATTAGTTTATTTTTGGACTTGATTCAACTTAACAAAGTAACGGCAAAAGGAATATTTGAATTATTACTCCAATCTCTTGATTTTTACGGGATGACAGAAGATCATTTAAAAAATATTTAGTTTCGATAGAATACGACGGCCCTGCTGCGATGTTAGGATCTAAAAATGGAGTGAAAAAATTGCTGACAGAAAAATTTTCTTCAATTATAGTTTGGAGCTGTGCTAATTACAGATCAGAAGTGAGGTTGTAAAGAAAATGTCAGGAATCGAAACGTTCAAATCATTTATTGATCAACTGTGTTTTATAGCATGCGTCACCTAAAAACAATAGAGTTGCATCTATGTGCAGATTTTAAAATATACATATAAATTGTATTTAATCATGCATTTCGTTTTTTGTAAAAGAGTTAAAGCGAAATAATCAATGTAAAGTCAGTTTTCTTAGACCGTGCATAAGCAAAACATGTTAAAAATTCATTAAACATACACTGTATTTTATACATTATTTCATTTTATTTTAATATTAATATATAATTTTACATTCACAAAATTTGCACACAAATGTGCGTATATAAAAAATTTTAAGAATACTTATCAAATTAAAACGTAAAAGCTTAATTGTTAACACATGTAAAAGTAATATCCACAAGACAATTGGCAATTAAATATTACGTAATAATAATGATTATAATATAAACAATACTTATTTGTGCCGAATTTTGTGTCTGTATCTAAAAAGCACATTCAAATGGTGTCTCTCCGTGATGTGTCATTTTATGTTTAACGCATGCGCACTAAATCTAGACATTTTAACACGACGGTTTCACACTCTTACGTGTCATGTGATATCTTTTAAAGTCATCAATATGATCAGTTTCAAAATCACATAGATCACATTTAAATGGTTTCATAGCCGCGTGTTTTATTTGATGACACTTTAACTTTGAAAATTGCATACATTTGAAATCACATTGATCACATTCAAAAGGTTTTTTTAAACGAATGTGTTGTCGAGTATAAAAAAAATAGAAAAAAAAAAGAAAAAATTTCGTCGATAAAAGAGTGAAACGCGTAATGATAGATCGAATGATTCTACGTTAAAATTTAAAAAGATAATTAAGATGAAGCAAAACAGTATAGTGGAAGCAAAATGGTTTACCACAACTTCGTACTGTAAGCTATCATCATTAATTTAAAAAACTAGCTCGTCGATAGGCAAGATATTACGACAACAATCTCGCGGCGTGGTATGTTAGTACTCTTCTGCAATCAACAGAGATATTATAAAGTTTACATGACAAAAAAATGCCCTAAATAAAAAATGTTGCTCCATCAAGGCGCTGCTCGGTTGGGTAGTCCTTGGAGGACCACCTCTGCGGTTAAACGCCAGACCTGAGGTCTCTATAAAATCGTCTCTCTTATTCCGGCTTAATTGTGTATTCAATTTCAAACTGACATTATTGGTTCCATCTTGTCCACCACGGCACGACTTGATTGGTCAAGCCACGCCGCCGCAACAAACACAAAATTGCTGCCATTGTGTGGACATTCAATTGTTCAAATTTCACTTGTCATACCTAGTCCAACCTATTCCATATAGATAAAATTTGTAATGTACTACATTACAGTGTAATTGTATGATATTTTGACTGTGATAATTGCACACATTTAAAGTTACATAGAACTTTAAAGGTTTAAAGGTTTTTCTCCAGTATGTGTATATTTATGATTTTTTAACCTAGATAATCGAACACTCTTATAATCACATTGATCACATTCGAACGGTTTCTCACCCGTATGTGTCACGCGATGTCTTTTAAAGTGAGCGACACGCACAGTTTCAAAATAACATACATCACACTTGAATGGTTTCACATTGGTATGCGTCATTTTATGATCTTTAAGCTGCGACGATTGCATACATTTAAAATCACAAAGACCGCATTCAAAAGGTTTCTTGCCGGTATGTTTTGTTTTATGATTTTTTAAATGTGCCTTATACACACATTTAAAATCACATATATCACACTTTAAAGGTTTTTCTTCGTTATGTTTGTATTTGTGATTTCTTAGATCTGAAGATTGTAAGCATTTATAACCACACAGGTCGCATGCGAACGGTTTCTTTCCCGTATGTTTGCTCTGATGAGTTCTTAATTTGGACGATTGTACACATCTAAAATCACACAGGCCACACTTAAAAGGTTTTTCTCCAGTGTGTAACATGCGATGGTATTTTAAGTTCTTAGCTCTATTAGTTTGAAAATCACATTGGTCACACTTAAACGGTTTCTCGAACGAATGTCTTTTTTTATGGCTTATTAACTCTGAAGATTGCACACATTTATAATCACACACGTCACATGTAAACGGTTTCTCACCCGTATGTCTTCTGCGATGTACTTTTAATTGAGATCTGTTTACACACTTAAAATCACACAAATCACAATTAAATGGTTTTTCTCCAGTATGTAACATTTGATGTTGTTTTAAGCTCACAGCAAATGAAGTTTTGAAATCACATTGATCACACTCGAACGGTTTCTCACCCGTATGTTTCATATGGTGCCTTTTTAACTGTGATGATCGTGTACATTTATAATAACATTGATCACATGCGAACGGTTTCTCACTCGAATGCAACATGTGATGTCTTTTTAAGGATGCAGCTATAGAAGTTTTAAAATCACATTGGTCACATTTAAATGGTTTCTCACCAGTATGTTTTCTTTTGTGACATATTAACTGTGTAGATTGCACACATTTATAATCGCACACGTCACATGCGAAAGGCTTCTCACCCAAATGTAACGTGTGGTGTCGTTTGAAGTCACAAGCACGAGCAGTCTTATAATCGCATTCTTCACATTTGAGTGATTTCTCGCCTGCTGTTGTCTTGAATTTTGATGCATGGACGGACGCTTCTTTTGTGTTTTATTGGTTGATTTAATAATCATCTGGTTTTTTACATAAAATGCGGATTTATGAACACTTGCATGTTCTTTGAGCAATTGCGATGATGGGAATAAATCAAAACAAACACAGCAAACAAAACTTTGCTCATAAAACAAACAATTTTCCAGCTCTATTACAGCGACCATTTTGCCCTGCAGAATATCCTTAATTATCGTTTGTTCGTTTATATAGGTGGTTGTGGATAATTGAACTTGCGAAGAACTTTTCGATGGTAGTTCAAAAGTAGCTGCAGACTTGTAAGTATTAATTTGACACTGAAACAAAGAGAAAAGAGAATGCTGTTAACTGTCAATTCTTGGTGGAAAGGTATTAAATAAAAAACATAAAACACAATTTGTTTGTACTATTTCTTCATGTTTATAATGATCAGGACCGGTTTCACTCATCACGATAATTATAAAACGACGATCAGTTGATAATGCTCGCGATGAACGAAAAAAGTCCTGATAATTATCAACGTGAAGAAATAGTACAAAAAAATTGCGTTTAATTTTTGTAAAATACAGAATATTTGATATGCATATATTATTAGTACGATAAAACGTTTCAGTGGGAATAACAGCAAACATCGCAGATATTTTACAAAACAATTAATAAATTGATGGGTGCTTGTACCTGAAATAAGTTTATCTTATAATCCCGACAGTATAACTTTATTCATAAAATAAAAGTTTTTAGGTCTTTGATGTGAAGGCCTAATACTTGCATAACATTTTTTATTATCACCAAGTCTAGAAATTACAATGATATTTGAATTATTTTGATACTGGTTTGATAATGTCTTGTAACTAATGATCGCATTAAAATACGATTTGAAAAAAAATAGCATAGAGATACCTACTGATTTTTAATTGGAGGCTTTTTTCCAAGACCGCTACCAACGTGGAGCATATGGCCTACTAATGGAAGTGTTTCAACAGAATTTTTCTATGAGAACTGCTTGTTACTCAGTTCCTCGTCCTCTCTTTTTTCGAGGAGAAATTGGTTAGCTAATCGTCTTTGACGTTTTACGTTTTGAAGTTTTAGATCAATTTGATGAAACTGTCCGCATCGGTAATTGAACCCGAGACATCCGCAACCGTAGCCAACGACGTTACCAACTGCACCACGGACGCCGAATGGTTTTGTTAGGGTGAATATAAGATTTTATTATTTCGATAGCTGAGATAATTTTATTCGTTCAAAATTGGTAAGCGATTTAACTGTACCCAACTTATTTCTTGACCAATGTTTTGATGCAGTATTTTAACCTCTCGAGAACTAATAAATGTTACAAAAAAAATGCTAAGGCAGATAACCTTCAAATGCATTAAACAATATTGATATTTCTTGGCTTAGTAAATTTTCGTCAAGAAAAAGTGAAAATTTATTAAGCAAACTTACCGAAATGAGCCTCGAATCGGAAGATAGAGTTGAAGCTTACCCGCCATTAAAATGTAACATAAAATGGATAACTTTAAAAAACATACGTCGTTGTTACAAACATGTATCACGAAATACCCCTTACGATTTTATAAACGAATAAATACTCTTAGTTCACCTTGTCAGTTTCGTGATGTGTGTCGCATAGTTCGTGATTCACGAGTTCCTCGTTTTTAACCTCAATTGGATGTTCCTCATTCCAGATGTCGTTCATATCAGTCTGATGACTATAACCATCACAGGCGTTTTCTGACGTATTCCATGACAATGCCAATGACAACTCACCCTCCGGTTCTATTTTGATATCCATTTCCAAATTGTTCTCGCTTAGTTGATAGAAAGTAAAAAAGTGATCACGTCAATCGAAAATGGTATTGCCATAGAGTACAATAATGGTTTATGATTCTATTTCATAGACAATTGATTCACTATCAAAGTGAAAAGAAACAGGTCCAGCTCAGCCCGAGCCCGAGTCGAAGCCCAGATTTATTTTTCTCACAACCTCATGGTCACTGTTAAAAATAAAGATAGTTTTTAACAATTCTCCACTACCTGAAGTTTAAAAATTAATTGATGCTTGGAGCCATTTGCAGCGATTCACATACCAATAAAATGAATACAAGTATTAATTTTAATTGTGTCTACTGCACTTACTTTATAAACCATGTCCACTTTCAATCTGGTGGAATTTATATACCAAGTCATGACAGCGTGTGCAGATCTTTACTCACTTACTAAATCTCTCTATTTTCGATAAAATCTGGGATATAATGATTGGGCTTGGACAATACAAGTGGTAAGGTAATCGCTCTCGTTCAGCGTCGTTTTAGGATTGGTTTTAAATACTCCGATACATATATTATTATGCGGTACACATGTATTTATTTATTATAAAAAATCCATTTCACATAATTAATGAAGAATAACTATATAAATATTCACAAAGAAAAATGTCAAAAAATCAATGCACAAAGTTTGTCTCCAAAATATTCACCTCCCTAGGCAATGATATACTCTAGGCTAAAATATGACAATTAACGATTATTTTCATTATATTCCACAGAAAACTCTTTTTTATATCCGTTATGTCGTATCATTATTATGTTCAGTACAAATGTTTTAACAACGAAACTTTTTTTCTCTTTCAGTTTGGTATCTAAAACGTAAGGTCTACCTTAGCTATAACTAGAATTTCGTGTTATTTTTATAAAAGCGGTATTATGAGATATGTTTTTTTATTTACTCATTAAAAGTAAACAAATAATTGCATGATTTATAAAGGCATACAATTAAATGCATTTTTGTTTTTTCAAATTCACTTTCATAAATTAGTTTTCACTTATAGCAAATACATTCCACAAAAAACAAATTCTTTCACTAAAAAAAATAAAGTGATCCCACATAATAAAACATATTTTAAAATTGAAGAAATATATTATACTTACTAAAAAATATTCTTAGATAGATAAAATAGTTTTCATTCAATATAAATACTCACACTTTAAAATCGATATTTTCACGCAGCTATAGTGATATGCCACTTATTCTTCTATGCCCCTATATTAGGCCGCCAATATTGTCTTTGCTCCACGCGTTAGACAAACCAAACCGGACCAACCCTAACATAACCTACTACAACGTAACTCATTTTGTTAAAAGAATCCGTGAGTAAGTTGAAACTGTTCAAATCAAAGTTTGAGTGTCAAAATAAGTCCTAAGTGCAAACTATCAAAATGAAAGTTCAATTGTGCCAAGTGAATACTATCTAACACAAAGTGCAATTATTTATAACCCATATTTTAATTGCATAAATTTATTAAAACTTACGTTTTTGAATAGAAATCGGTAGCTTGGTAGGGTATAATTGTGTATTAGGGAGCATTTGTTCCATATTGACATATGTCATGTTTTGTCCGAAAATGCAATAAATTGTATTCTGGAAATTTGCTGTTAAATGATTATTATGTTTTAATTTCATTGCTCACTTTTGCAAATTTAAAGATTTTCACTGTAATAATCAATCAAAAATGTATTCATTTCTTGTGAATCAAACTTGCGATTTGAGTATATTTTTCCTTGGACTATTTTTCAGTGTAAAAATTCATTTGTGATCATTGTGATTCATTTCATTCACGTTGTATGAAAGTGTGCTGAGACATTAAAATAACTGTGGACCACTCTGAGGTACCCCTAATCATGGTTTTACGCAAGTTTGACTCTACGGTTGTGTGAACTGAATCCACAGGCATATCTGTATGAACTGGGATGAGAAAGTTGATAGCATTTTTTTAAATGGACAGGTTTCTGCAGTGTGTAATAAAACATAAACACCATTCAGCCAGGTTCATCGTCACTTTTTCTATTTGTGACGTAATAAGGTGCTGGTTGGTCTGCTCTCTTACCTCCGAGTTCCGTATTAGTCAAATCACCGTATCTCTAGTATTCGCAGAGAGCCTCTGTTTTCGAAACCCCAGTGTGCTTTCGTGAGGTGTATAAAGAGTACTCAAACACATAAGTAACGTCCATCTCGAATTTTGACAGCTAACAGGCGCCGTTCAATGTAGTCATTAAACGCGGTAGCTGCATTACTTTATGAAATATCAAACGGCCAAATAGGCTTTATTGGCTGTCTAATAGTTAGCAACTTTCGCTACAATTGAAAAAAACGAAACTCAGTTGCGGTCATCGATGAAAAACACCCTTTTGACAGTCTGCCAGTTGTATATACATTTTTGTTGATTCTAATATCATATTTAACTCGAAATTACGAAAATGTTATTTACGCTCTTTTGGCTTGAGGTGATCGATATTATCCTTACACAGAGATCCAGACATGTGGTGCCAAAAAACTATTATATTATTATTATATTCCTTTTGTTTGTTTTAGTTTCCTATTTTATTTATATTCATTATTTTTCGTTTCAAAAACTCGATGACAACAGAGCCTACTTAAATCTTTAGTTTAATGGAAATAATATAACTAAAATACAAAAAAAACAACGATGCAAGGTATCTTTGAATACGATTTAAGGTGATAAATAGTGGAGAGTTGAAATTTTCCAGTTCATTGCAAGTCAACAAATCTAGCAGCCCAAGTTTATTGTAAAAACTGGGCGGAGGGCGGAAAACACGATTCCAATGAGATACCTGCTTCGGTGTGCCAGGACTTCAAATGGGTGAGTTTTATATAAAAAAATATCTTACAAATAATTTTCAATATCATATTTATTCACTATACATTATAAATGAATCTGTACATTCATAATGGATAAAAAATATAAAAGTAAACATATTTTTTTCATATTAATTAAACTCTTTATTTAAAAAGGTTATTCAGAAAAGACATTCGAGTTTGCAGTTTTGACAAACAAAAAATTTTTAAATAGAAAAAACGTTAATTACATACATTCATGAACCGAGTGAAATTTATCTGAATTCATTATTATGAGTCACTTTGGAAACTTTCATTGATAACCTATCAATATCAATGAATGCATTTATTTTTATTATGAGTATATGTAAAAATATTATAGTAAAATAAAGTTTAATAAAAGAGTGGCCTACTTATTTTCCTTCCCTCTCATGGGTTTGTTTTGAAATACAATCAGAAAGCTTAAATAATCTAATTTAAGACATCGACTGAGGGTGCTTGATGGAATTTCAATATTAAATTTGGATTATTGAAATTTTGTACACTTCCATGTATTTTGTCAGTTCGAGTCCATTCGTGTGCTCGAAGAATGCCGAAAGGCGAAACCCGAGTCGTCAGTGACAAAATACATGGAAGTGTACAAAATCTCAATAATCCAAATTTAAGCTTAAATAATCGTTGTATTCAAAATCAAAAAGCCTCGTAATAAATAAAAATTCATTCGAAAGAATTCTGGCAGATCGAATTCTGATACATCGAATCATAGTTTTCTCTGTGGCTTTTCAGCCCGCGACTCTGTTACCAGACCGTGCAGAATGGCTTGATAAGTATAGGGGGCGTTGAAATTCCACAGACTACAATCGGACACCTTTCGGTTGGTTTCTTGTGATGGCGATTGCGGCTTTAACTGTAGCGGGAAATATAAGCGATTTCACTGGCAGAGCCGCTTAAAACTCAACGGAGTAAAATCGTCACGGGCTTCGCTTTCGCCTTTGCTGTACAATTTGTGCAGGCACGACATCCCGTGAGAAGACCCGAATCGAAGAGAGGCGAATGGTTGACTATCGTCATCCTGGAAGGGCTGGGATCTCAAACAAACACCATTTCAAATCCGTTTCCACACTTATTTATTTTTAATCAAAGATGCAGAGGTTTAAAATACACAAAAATATTCTTAACACATAAAATTGAATCTACATTTAACAACGGAATTTACTTTAAGTTATAATGCAAGTGACACGACAAGCGATTTTAAATTAAGTCCAATTTCAAAACAAACACAAACAATCCACAACGTCAACGGTGCCGGCCAAGCTGACCAGCAGCTCCCCTGTACTCTAAGGCTGGTAATAGACTCTTCACACATAAAATCAAAAGGGCTCACGCACCGTCGGAGGCACCCTTTTCCGTCAAAAATGGTCTCGTCCAGCGAACGGCCCGCCGGCTATTGACCGAGCCCCTCACGACAACAAAGAGTTGGTTGACTTTTAGGAATCATTGTCATTGACGCTGTGCTTTTTCAGTTATGGACGCTAATAAAACTTAAGCTTAACAAAAAGACCAGGGTGTCAGATTGCGCTAGGACACTACGAGGGGTGAGATAATCGCTCTGGCTACGCCAAGTATATAACTATGTTGTTAGCTATGCATATTTTATTTTAAAAAAAGAAGCCATTTTACATAATAATAAAAACCATTTCAATTATGTACAGAATATATAAAAGCATTAAGAAAAGTTGCCAAGACTTTAAAATCACTGGATTTATAGTAATTACAGTGATTATTTGTATCATAGGTCAAAGCTAATACGTTTTCGGATGGCATACAATTATGTACAATTCAAATTAAATATGCCGGTTTGAATGTCAATAAATCTGGCAGCCATATTCATAGAAGAAAATTTCGGTTGGAAGACATTGCGATACTAACTTGAAATGGGGAGTATTTAACACATTGCAAAACAAAACTTAACACTATTTTTAATTTCCAATTTATTCACCATTTACAGGAATCAGTTGATTAGTTAACAAAAGAAAATATTCCGGATAAATTCTATTGCAAAGTTAGTGTTAAAATTTTTGAATTGGTATATTAACACAGAAAAATTTGAAAAAAACATAAAAAGTTACAATATGTTAGGATCAATTTATGTTTTCAAAGGAGACGATTGAACACATTTTCGATCACATTGATCATATGTGAAAGGTTTCTATATACATATATGTGAGACATTTTTACCTAAATGATATCAATTTACCGATATTCATTGCATATCTAATTCATAATTTGAAAATCTAGCACACAGGTCAACTTACAAATTTATTAAGGACCGTGTAGAACTGTTATGAGTCGTCGTTTTAAAGATCGCAGGCTTGAAATAAATCTATCTTTATGGAAACAATTAGGCAAAGATGACAAAATTCAGTGAGTGGTTTATAGCGATTGAGTGACGTTAATTGTGTCCTTATCCCAGATCTATACGTTGCTTAAAATGAAATTGTTATTATTGAGAGATTTTTAACCGGAATGTTTAATTTTATGATTCTTCGAGCAACATGCACTCACAGATTTATAATCGCATTAGTCACATTGAATGGCTTTTCACTAGTCTCACGTTTAATGAGATTTGATGCCTTATGAAAATATGCGGTTCTTAAATAATATAAATCATTGGATTTAAAATCACATTGATCACATTTAAATCATGCAATACTAGATTTTCTAGATTTATAATCACATTGTCATGTATAAATAAATAGAGACATTTTAAAAGTGTAGATATAAAGAAAAGTTAGAATAGATAAAGGCAAAAGGTTTAACACCACTTCGCACGGTAAGCTGTCGTCAATTAATTTAAAGAACTAGCTCGTCGATAAGCAAGAAATCGCGACATGCCCTTCTGCACTTAAGAGATATTATTGGATTAACATGACTAGAAATGCCCCAAATAAAAGTTGATAATGGTGACTAGAACACGGTTATTAAATAAAAGAATGAGTGCCAGTCTGAGAACATAGTTTCAGACTAAAATTAGTTTTAAATAATAAAACACTATGTGATTGGTACAAATCACATTTCAAAACAAAATAAATGACCACAAATACAAAACTCAAGTACAAAGTTAAAGTAACCACGTGTCTACCAAAAGAATGATTATACATTTAAAGCTTGCAATATGCACAACATATGGGATGACCATAGCTAAATTTAGTATATTAAAATAAAAAAAAACAAAATATACAAATTTGACACTAATAAACATGTTGCAGTTGGTTAGTCCTTGGTTGAACGCCAGACTTGAAGTGTTTGTTAAATCCTCTTCTTTCTTGAAGCTTACTTTCGCAATTATTTTTCAAAGCGATATCATTGGTTCTGTGTTGTTTATTACGGCACGACTTGATTGGTCTAGGCGCGTTGCCGTAATAAACATAAAATTGCCATTATATCGTCATTATGTAATTATAAATTACTTTAATTTTTGCAAGTATACTTCGGTCATTTTAATAGTTGGATAAAAAAATTCGTAATGTTATACATTACAGCTTTAGTCACAATTAAATGCTTTCTCGCCGGAATGGGACTTTTTATGTCTTTTTAAGGTATTAGAACAGTTCGATTGGTCACATTTAAATCCCTTCGGGCCAGTATGTAGTATTTTATGTCTTTTTAGCTGAATAAACAGTGTAGATTTATAATCGCATTGTTCACATTGAAATGGTTTCTCACCAGTATGAAACAATTTATGACTTTTTAAGTAAGAAGAATGGTTACATTTAAAATCGCATTGGTCACATTTGAATGGCTTCTCGCCAGTATGAGACATTATGTGCGTTTTTAAAGCATAAAAGCGAGTGGATTTATAATTGCATTGGTCACATTTAAATGGTTTCTCGCCAGTGTGTAACATTTTATGGGTTTTTAAGCTACCAGACTGGGTTGTTTTATATTCGCATTGGTCACATTTGAATGGCTTCTCGCCAGTATGTAACATTTTATGCCTTTTTAAATCATGAGACCGAGAGGATTTAAAATTGCATTGGTCACATCTGAACGCCTTTAGTTTATAGGATCTATTTTTCACATGAAATTTCGATTCATGAACAGGTACATGTTGCTTTAGTAAATTAGATGATGGGAATATATTTAAACAAACACTGCACACGAAATTTCGCTCATGAAACAAACCATTTTCCAGCAATAATACAGGGATCACTTTGCTTTGTAAAATTTCCGTCGTTATGAATTGTTCGTTTACATACAGCGGTAGTAGCTCATTAGAAGGTGTTGCCTTATCATTGGTCGGTGGAAACTGAAATGAAGAAGAAAACACAATATTTGATGATTTATTGATGCAATGGGCATAACTTGTTAGAAGTCTTTTAATACACGATAGAGAAAGAAAACGAAGTCATCATTAATTACGGTATAAAACACTAGTTCAAAATTGAATTCACTAGGGACAAAACGTCATGCAACCTGTCAAGCGACTTTGTCTTCGTGGCGCTGCAGCGTTGCCCACCTTGATAATATGATTCTGTTGCAACCACGAAACTCTAAATGTTATCAAAATTATCGAACGCCGTGGTTATGTATCAAAAAGTGAGATAATTCAATGTCAGAGCTCAACTTTAACAATTATATTCTCTGAAGTGGATGGAAATTGAATTTTCAATTGGTGTATGAAAAAATATATAAAGATGCTGACGGGAGAAAAATTTCATTTCTATAAGGGGCATACCGAACCCATTGTTCGTATGGAAATTCGTTTGATGATATTAATTTAGTTAGATTGAAGATTCAGAGAGTCGAAGCAAGTGTCACAAAGAGTACCTATCGCAACCAGTAGAATTACATAATTATCAATATAAAATCATTATGAATTGACGTTCGTCAAAAATGTGGAAGTAGACCAAAACAAATTGTTAATTTTTTTTTATGTTTTTCCACAAAAAATTTACACTGAATGAAATGAATTGAAGAGTAATTGAATAGTTGACCATTGACAATAATTACATTATCTGGGTTTTGTTGAGAATGTGACCACTCTTCGAAGTCAAACTCTTCCATTTTAATATCCTTGGATTGTTCACATTGGATTTCTTCTTCCGATTTGATGTTCTCCGATTTTTTTGAAACTTCCTTAAACAAAAATAAATGAAAATGCATTCAGTAATGATGAGTCAACATTTATCAGGTTTATTATTCACTGTAGAAACCCATTCTTTTTAGGATTGCATGGCTTGGAGGGAAATGTATGCATAATATTTTTGTCCATAAATCGATTAAAAAATCGCATAAAGATATTTTCCGAAATGGGGCTTAAACCCACCTAGACCGAAAACGAATAACACGAAAGAGCGTTTAGTATTCGCCATAATTCAGTCCCACAACCCGTCCTCCACGGAGAAGGTCAGTATTGTATGGAAGATGGATCAAGCATAAGACAAGTATCTCGCAATAAGGTCAGTAATTGTAAAGAAATGATTAACTATGCTTGATATACAGCACGGTACTCTAGTCGAAGATGTACTAAATGCTACAAAATATGCAGTGAAATACGTACAATATATGATTTTTATAACGATTGAACGGATAAAAGCTGTTTGAGATTACCGTGTTCGCCTCATGATGGTCGCCATTGTGAATTAGTTCTTCCTGATTGACGAGTGCTTCGTGTTTTATGTCAATGGAATAATATTCCTCAGTCCAGATGTCACTCGTATTATTTTGATGATTATCATTATTGTAAGCGTTCTGTGATGCATTCGATGACAATAAATCATCGTCCGGTTCAATTTTAATATCCATTACAACGTTGTTCTAACCAAATTATTAGCTAATGGCATAACAATAGAAATGTCATTACCATACACCAAAATTAATATGATTCTCACATTTAAGCATAGACAATAATTAATTCTGTCTAAAGTAAGGTAATAAAAAGTGTAAAATATTTATATCTCAAACCAGATTTGGAGATAGAGAGGGAGAGAGAGAGAGAGGAAAACAAGAATTATATGATTAATCAATAATCATTTTATTTTTTTACAAGCAAGTCTACTGCTTATGATTATAAATTAGAAGTTTCTTGAGCATTTTTCTTGCAGACGAAGAATGATTAGATTCATGTACAAAAATATTTATGTACATAAAAATGCAGATTCCAATATTGATATGTACAAATATTCAATTTTTATCAAGGAAAGTATGTTCATGAACTCGCCTATTTAATTTATTATTACAATAATCTAACGTGATAAAAAGTAAAACAGATATACAGCTTACGTATTTGATTATGTAACAGTAAAAGATCGTACTGATATGCTATAAAACCCCGAGGTTTTTAAAAGTGAGAATTACGCGTTTATTTATTTTATCTAGGTACATACGTACTTATTGTCATAATCGTGAACACGTTTGCTGTTAAAATTAATAATATTTTTAAGTAATTCTGTTCAATTATATTTCAATCTTATAACAATTTAACACAGTGCTGTACATCTGCAATATTACAACTTTTATCAATGAAAAAGAGATTTTTTTCGAATTTTATACCATGGTAAGAATATTAAATAATTTTTTCGTATATCGAGCTGTAAAGGGTTAAGATATTGAAGCAAAAAAGTCACTATTTATAATACCTTAGCTTTATCTTTCTTTTCATCCCTACGACGGAGCAAATGTGGTTACAAAAATACAAAAGAATATGATAAAGTATAATGTTAACACGCTGTTTTTGAAAAAAGATTTGTATTTTTACTACAAAATTATATAATCTTACATTTTCTTTTGGTCTTGAATAAGCGATTGAATCGATAAGTACTTAATTGTCTATGCATGAATGAGTGAATCGTACAAAAATGTAGTCTATGGTGTTTCCATATTTCATCTATTCACATTTTTACGTTTCTATCAAAAGCTTAGTGAAATTATAGATATGGATATCAAAAAGTACCGCAAGATGAGTTATTAACCGAATCGATTAGATCGGCGAACGCCTATGACGACGAATATCTTCAGAACGATATGAACGAGGAACATTCGTTTGCAATTAAACACAAGGCACTCTTGAAGCGGGAAGTGATGATTGACGATGACGATCATGGTAATCTTTAACAGTATTTATTCGTTCAACCTTATCTTTTAAATCGTAAGTGGTATTATTTGCTGGAATATAATATATGAATATTCGTAACCATTACCGGTGTTTTTGTTGGTATATATTGGTTTTGGGTGTTTTTGATAAGTGTAACAACAAATACAACATGCTGCTATTTATGGAACCTATAAACGCTGTAAAAAATATTCAATTCTGTATAGAATCGAACTAAGCATATTCAAACGTCAAATTATGATAACCGGTGATAAGGAAACTGATAATTTTCACAACGTATTATAATCCAAAAATTAAAGTGTACCCATCAGTTTTCATATATGAAAAAACCATCCGAGTACAATCAATCAATCAATTTTTAAACCATATGACCTGATGGATTAAAAGAAGCATTGGCAATATTAGAACATATTCTCGCCAGTAGGTAAAATTGTGTCTTTTTAAGTGAACAAACTGGGTGGATTTAAAATCGCATATGTCACATTTGAATATCTGCTCGCCAGTATGTAACATCTGTCTTTGTAAGTTACAAGAATGAGGGAACATAAAATCGCATTGGTCACATTTAAATAGCTTCTCGCTAGTATGGAGCATTTTGTGTTTTTTAAATCAACAATCCGGGTGGATTTTAAATCGCATTTTTCACAGTTGAATGGCCTCTCTCCAGTGTGTATCATTTTATGTATTTTTAAGTTATCAGAATGAATGGATTTAAAATCGCATTAGTTTCTCTCAAGTCAGTGTCTTTGAGGTTTTTTTAAGTGATCAGAACGAGTGTACCTTTAATTACATTGGTCGCATTTGAATGGTTTCTCTCCAATTTGTAATATTTTATGATTTTTTAAGGTACTAGAATAGGTGGATTTATAATCTTATTAGTCACATTTGAATTGCTTTTCGCCAGTATGTATTATTAGATGAGTTTTTAAGGTACCAGAATAGGTGGTTTTCAAAATGCACTAGTGACATTTTATGTGTTTTTAAGTAACCAGACCGATTGCATTTAAAATCGCACTGGTCACAATTGAATGGCTTTTCACCAGTATGTAGCATTTTATTAATTGATATGTTCCCAACCGAGTGTATTAAAAATTTCAGTAGTCACATTTGAATGGCTTCTCGCCAGTATGTATTTTAAAGGTATTAGAATGCGTGGATTTAAAATCGCATTAGTCACAATTGAATGGCTTCTCGCTATAATGTATCATTTTATGTCTATTTAAGTTATCAGAATGGGTGAACTTAAGATCGCATTGGTCACTCGAATGGTTCCTCGCCAGTATTTAACATTTTATGTGGTTTGGGTAAACAGAACGAGTGGACGGAAAATCGCATTGGTCGCATTTGAATGCCATTAGTGGTTTTTCTTTTAATTTACCGGATCTATTTTGCAGATGAAATTTCGATTTATGAACCGTGTGATGTTGCTTCAATAAATGTAATGATCGGACAATATGAAAACAAACACTGAAAACAAAACTTCGCTCATGAAGCAAACCATTTTTAAGCATCACCAACGCGATTACATGGCAAAGTAAGTGATTAATTCTGAGACGAGTTCTTAGATGACATTTCAATACTGGTAAGCTGGTGGATTGTAGCTACAGACTTTTAAATCATTTCTATAAATCAATATTTCCATTCATTCTTTGTTCAGGAATATATTTTATCAACATTGAGAACGGACTTGTCTATAAAAAAAGTTAAATAATTCCTTTATTCAAATACGTTACAAACGTAAAGAAAAAAACCGAAGAATGCTTGTTTCACCCTCTTTCTCTGTCTCCAAATCTGTGTTTAGTATTTATTCCCTTTCCTTTTCTGCTAACATACTTTTGATCTTGCACAGAATTAATCTTTGTCTATGTTAAAATATGGAAATAATGTTTAGTTTATGGTAATGACATTTCTATGCAACGTGTCACAATAATATGTCATTATCTAATAAGTTGGTGAGAATAACCTAATGAATATTAAACGTGAACCGGACGATGATTTTTTGTCGTCAAATGCATCACAGAACGCCTGTAATGTTAATAATAAAAATAATACAAGTGACATCTGGACTGAGGAATAATATACAATTGACATAAAACATGAAGCACTGGTCAAGCAGGAAGAAATAATTGACAATGGCGACCATCACGAGGCGAACATGGTAATCTCAAACAGCATTTAATCGTTATGAAGATCATATATTTTAAGTATTTCACTACATTTAGTACATCTTCGAGTATAAAATTAGTGTCGTGTCTAAAGCATATTTAATCATTTCTTTACAACTGTTGACATTATTCATAAAAAGTGGTAGTGTGATGATAAGTAGCAATGAGTCTATCAGTATTTTCGTCTTCTCCACTCCCCGCGTCCAGTAGAATGGAATTAAATCTCCCCTACCTTTTATTTTTAATGTAAGAATTA
The DNA here is from genome assembly GCA_022494535.1 of Himalopsyche phryganea. Lineage (NCBI taxonomy): Eukaryota > Metazoa > Arthropoda > Insecta > Trichoptera > Rhyacophilidae > Himalopsyche > Himalopsyche phryganea. The sequence goes on from JAGVSL010000300.1 coordinate 21,413, forward strand.
GAATCATGGTTTCACCTTTAAAATAAACAACTTTACTATATGGTTAGTCTGAAAATGCTTCTTTGAGAGGTGAAACGCGTCACGTTAGTGATAAAACTACTTGAATAATAAAGTTATCAATTTTATATTCAACTAGGTACTATTTCTTACCTTTCGATTAAAGCGATTGAATCACAAGCAGCTACGAGAAACGAGCTTTACGACTTTTCGCAATTACTCTATGCATTTTCATTTATTTGTGTTTAAAGAGGTTTTAAAAAAGTCGCAGAACATCAAATCGGAAGAAAGAATCCAATATCAACACTGCAAGGAAATAGAAATAAAAGATTTTCAATTCGGAGAATGTTCATATTCCCATCAGATGCTCGATGAGGTAATTATTGTTAATAACTATTTTCAATCACTATTTAATCCAATAATGGTCAAGGTGAATTAAACTTTAAGGATTTTCAGTTTTTCATCGTAACATCGTTGAAGGTGTTCGTCGTTTACGGAAAACATTATTTATAAAAAAATTATTCACAATAAGTGCTGAACTACTTCCACATTTTTTCCAATTGTTTAGGACCAGTCTGCCCCATCGTAAGCACTACCAATTAATGAAATATTGATTTTTCAAGGGTTCATATTGATCGCTTTGTTGTCCCACCGGTTGTGTTAAATATTATGACACTCACTTCAACTCTCTGAGTAGCATCCTCAATCTAACTTGATTAACATCATCGGACGGCAACATGTATATGTTTTAAGAATATATTACAAATCAATCTCATCTTTAAATCCTGGTTAGGTGGTAGGTAAATTAATATTGTCAACCGTTCTTAATTGAAATTCTACTTTATGAGGATTGTATGCTCATTTTACATAATATATTTGTTAAAGTTGAGCTTTGACGTTCAATCATATTATCTTTCTTCTTGATACGTAACCGCGTATTTTGATAATTGTTAAGAAATCAAAAGACTTTTCATCACTTCATCGTCTCGACGATACTTCGGCGAGACATTATTCACCCTAGACGGGAATACTTGAACAATTGAACAAACATGTTGCGGGCGATCTCGGCAAGGTGTATATCACATTTTGATCAAATAAATCAACGGTTGTGATGTCATTTCTTTTCCTCAACTTGAATTCGTGTGACTAATATAAAAATTTCAGAATACCTAAAGCCTCGGCTGTATCGCATATTATGAATGATGATTTATGTTTTGTTTATATTATCGTATTATTCCTACTCAGGGAGTCCTACTAAGGTTTGTCCATTGCATCAATAAATAAACACGCATTGTGTTTTCTTCTTTATTTAAGTTTTTAACAACAAATGCCAGTCTACAGCTACTTTTCAACTTCCATCGAGGAACTCGTCTCAGAGACAATTACTTACTTCGTCGCATGCAAACGAACTTTTACAGCGCAAAGTGTTCGCTGTGGTAATGTTTCTTTTTTATGCAGTGTTTGTTTTTATAAATTCCAAACATCACATTACCTCAAGCAACATATAGCTGTTAACCACGGAGAGCGTTCAGTTGTGATCAATGCGATTTCACATAATATCATGCGAAAAGTTGAAAAAGACAAAATGTTACATACTGGCGAGATACCATTCAAATTTGATCAGTGCGATTTTAAATTTGACACATCTTATATATATATATATATATATATACATAGTGAAGAGAAGCCATTTAAATGTGACCAATTTAATTTTAAACCCAACAACTCTCATAATCGAAAGATACATTAAATGTCACATACTGGCGAAAAGCAATATAAATATGACCAATGCGATTTTAAATGCACCAAGCATAGTTTCTTAAAAAATCATAAAATACTTACTGGCGAAAAGCCATTCAAATGTGACCAATGCGATTTAAAGATCAGCCGGTCTCGTCTAGGGCATCCAAACCCCGACCTTTTTTCTGATCCCGGGCTTTCAGGATAAACATTTTTTAATCCCGAAATTAATTTGAAAAAAAGTCAGATTTTCATGTTTGAAATTTTCAAAAAAAAAAATTCTAAGTAATATGTACCACAATAAACCGTGTAAATGAAGCCACAAAAAATATTACAAAAACCCCGTGAAAAAGCTTTTGTAGTTAATACAAAATATGAGGATAGGTACTCTAAGTAGGTTTGTTCCTAAAAACGCATTAAAGAACAGAATACCTTGTCAAAATATGATTTTATTTATTTACAATCAAAATATAAAACAATACAAAATAACAATAATTATGAATTAATACAATCTCATACAAAAAGTTTACCTGATTTTTAGATATGTTTCTCTTATTCGATTTTTTTAGTTGCTGAGATTTCGTGAGTCGTGTTTGTTGGTCTCGATATATTTTACATGATGTCAATAATATTTTATTAAATTTGTTACATTTACACAGGAAAGAGTTTTGTAAATACAAAGAGATCTGGTAAAATAACGAATAGAGGTTTAAGTTAGTCAAATACTAGGTAGGTATATCACGAATACGCTTATTTACATATAAAATTATTTTAATATGTAAATACAAATATTTTGCATTTAGACATTTTAGAAGTCACTTAATTATGTAGTAAACTAAACACTTATCTTTTAATTATGTCGTATTAAAATGTTATTCAAAATTATAAATGCTTAGATATTATATTCATTTTATAAATTGGATTCATCTGATGACCTTCACCAGTTCCACCTTTTGTTTTTAATTCTCACTTTTTATACCCCATTTATTGCTCATATCTTTGTCGCAAAATGTATTTCCAAACAGAACATTCATATTGAGATTTTGTACACTTCCATGTATTTTGTCTCTAACGACCCGGGTTTCGCCTTTCGGCATCTTCAGACATTCGAGCACGCGAATAGACTCGAACTGACGATGCCGAAAGGTGAAACCCGGGTTGTTAGTGACAAAATACATGGAAGTTTACAAAATCTCAATAATCCAAATTTGATATTGAAATTCCATCAAGCACCCTCAGTCGATGTCTTAAATTATATTAGAACATTCATAGTAAATTGCGCTGTTGTCATCGAAAATTTTCGTATTTTATATTTTATTAAGGATTAAATTACAGTAAAATGACAAAAATTACCACGTGCACATGTTCGTATAAAAATGATTCCAACGGAAAATGTCGCAAAAAAATTGTCTGTTCATGACTATAGCTTATTCAAAATATGAGAGTAAGGGAAAGCACAAAACAAATATTAATTACGTGTACCTATGTATAGTAAAAAATGATGTACGTACATAAATCAAAATATTGGGTAAGAATTGACAGTTTAAATATGAATTAATATTTGATGTTTTTCAGCGAATCCCGAGATTTGTATTAATTAAATGGCGAAATTACGGGATTGATTAATTGCACGGGATCCCGGATTGGAAGCCCTAGTCGCATCTAAAGATACATTAAATGTCACACACTGATGAAAATCCATTTAAATGTGACCAATGCGATTATACATCTGCTTATGCTTATCACTTAAAAAGCCATAAAATGAAACATACTAGCAAGAAGCCATTTGACTGTAACTAATGCGATTTTAAACGCAACCAGCTTAATAACTTAAGAAAACAAAATGTGTCATACTGGCGAGGTGTCGTTTAAGTGTAACCAATGTGATTATAAATCTGCGCGTGTGGGCGACTTCAGAAATCGTAAAATTAAACATTCCGTTGGATAACCCTCAACATTCTTTTAATGCAGTTTTAAAACCATGTATACATTTCTCATAAAGACACATCTAATATCACATTATAACTAAAAATCACTCTTTATAATTTCGTCATCTTTCGCCAACCGTTCCCTTAAGATAAATTTAATTCCAGCCAGGGATTTTTAAAATGACCACTCATAATGGTTCTACATGCATTTGTCAAACCAGATAGCATAAATGAATGTTGATATGTCCTTCAATTTATCGTTTGTCGAATACTTTGGTATTTTTAAGCTAGTTTTAATGTAAATCTACCTAATATAAATTTAGAAATATAAATTTCAGTTTTGTAAGTTCAACTCTTTCTAAGATTTTTTATATTAACAAAGCGCAAATGTATTCAATATAATATCGATTCTATGAAATGCTGTCTCACGTGTACGTTTAGAAACTTTTCAAATACGATTGACGTGATTTTAAATGTATTCAATCGTCGTGTCTCGTAGAAAACACTCATCCATTCGTATTGCATAATCTTTTTTGTTGTTTTTTTTAATTTATTCGTCAATACACAAACTAAAAGTTTTATACAGTAAAAATCTTAATAACTTTAAGATAAATCTAATGCAAATATCTTTTTATCGACTGATAAATAAGCAACATCTTTTTAAGTTAAGCGTTAATGACATTTGAAAAAATCGCATTGTGGAGTTATGGCCTTATAGTCCTCATCTTATTATTTTTTATCTAATCGATAAAATTTTCTTCTAGTAAAATAATGATGTCAGATATGAAAACGAGACGGTCAAATAAAAGTACCTACGTACATAAAATTATTATTAAAAAAATGAAGTTCTCATTACCGGCATCCATATATATAAAAATGAATGTAAGTTTGTTTGTTTGTCCTCTATGCGTTCCTTTACTCTTCATCCGATTTCGATGAAACTTTGGGGAGTTGTTGTAGACACAGCGACATCTTGGAAAACCTTTCTGTTTCATTCGTGTACGCACCAGACGGACAAAAATATTGTGCATTCAAAAGCACTTCAATAAAAAGAATTAAAACACATACTTTCTTTCTTTGAGTGGCATTTATAAATTTGAAACATTTGACAGTGATAATTCTTTATGTAATTCCATTTTATTTATAATATTTTTCATAGTCAATTAAAATTGTACATAAATAATAAGTAAATGCGAAATTGTATCCATGTTCCAAACACCACTTTGTATTCTTATATAAATCAATAAACAATATTTACACAAACTGTTTTTCTTTTTTCATCGTTATGAATTTATTAAAGTGCATAAACAAACTTGATATTCGCTACAAAATATTTCATCGAGAGGTAGTGCAATCGATAATAAAAATATTTAGACTTTCCAACCAGCTGTATAATAGCCTAAGTTTGGTCGCTTTGCGCCTTCCCTCGTCCCTCGGCAGTTAAGATGATAACATGCCTATGCGTCATCGTTGAACTTCGTCAACGCAGTGCTGATACAACCACCTATTATCTCAGGGAAAGGAAAAGAGAGAGGGAGCACTCTCTCCGTCTCAAGTTTAACGAAGAATAGACAAAGCACGTCTTCGTTTCACTCCCAACACAGCGAGTCACCGCTCTCTCTAACTTGAGTGAATTGAAACAAAATTATACAGATGGTCAAAAACTTTCACAGTCGGTAATTAAATCTTCCAACCCCCTATGGAGTTTTGCTCACTTTATTTGAATTATTTACATACAGGATTAACATTAAAAAAAATTAAATGTAAATTCAAGAAAACAAACAATGCGATGTCTACTTTCACTAGGTGGGCTCTCTCTATTTAAAAGAAACTACCCTACCACTAAAATGTCAAGAAATACAATTCTCCATAACAACAAGTAACATTATCCTTAATTATCTATAACGTATTCTAGCAGCTAGTCCTCTTGAAGTTTACTGACATTGAATTCTCGCAAGGAGAGAAAAGATAAGAAAGAAAAAATAAACTTAACGCTCAGTTCTCTAAGAAGGGAAAGCTGTACAACAATAGTTAAGAACTTATTTTCATGAACGTGACTAGGGCTGAAATTATCTTTTTCAAACTGCAAAATAGTTATTCACAAAGCGTGAACAGAGAAAGAATTTATGTTTTAGTGAACGACGAATGAGTCTACTAAGCCTTCTCATAAAACATATAATTTACAACTTGCAACGAGATTTTTAACTTCACACTAGATTGATACTCGGGCCTTTTCATTGGCTCAATCCATTTTCCTTTTTCACCTAGCACAATGAAGGGGATGAATTTACAATTAACTTTACACATGGCATTAATCTCATTACTAACTTCATTGGGCGTAACAAGACATTTAGTTCAGCTCTCGGCCGAGGAGTTGGCTATACAAAAATGCGGGTCACACGCGATACGAACAAAACAAATTACAAATTTTTCAATACAGGACAAATCTCATACAAAAATTTTTAGATCACTCACCCCACTGACGTCTAGTCCTGTCCTCTCGGGCCGCTGTTTACTACTTTACAGTTTAAAAACAAAGCCAACCCGGACTATAGCCTCGGAGTGGAAATGGCATGAAAGAGAAGTGCGAAAAGCACTTACTGTTTGTCCTCGGGGACATTTGGCACTATTTTTTTTAATTCAAAACTCAAAGGATTTTGCAATTCAGCGACCCAAGCGGACGACGCGCCAGGGGAGGGAGTCACTAAGTCAAGAATATAGAGAAAATCGATTTCGCGTATGATTTATCTTCCAACTAGTAAGAGGAATGCAGCTATCGTGCTTATCCTTTTCATCACAGTGAATGGTGATGCGGCTTGATCCCGCGTCTTCCCCCACTATCGTATCTATACTGCGAGGATTATTACTTTTTCCCAATTTTCTGTTAGCTTCTGATTGGTCTTCTTGTCTCTGACCAAACTTCATCGACCAATCAGAAATTAACTCGGTAAAAACATATCCTGTTTTAAGATAGGATGGCAATATTCAAGCTAAAATGTTGGGTCTCCCGGTGACGTAATTTAAGCCATTACTCTTTATATCGCGATGACCTAGTCGTCACAAGTAAAGTTTTGAGGGGTGGATTTGAAATTGCATTGGTCAAATTTTAAATGGCTTCTCGCCAGTGTGTAACATTTTATGAATTTTTAAGTGACAAGACTGATTGGATTTAAAATTGCATTGTTCACATTGAAATGGTTTCTCGCCTGTATGTAACATTTTATGTCTTTTTAAACTTTGAGATTGGATGCATTTAAAATCGCATCCGTCACATTGAAATGGCTTTTCGCCAGTATGCGACATTTTGTGATTTTTTAATGAATCAGAACGGGCACATTTAAATTCACATTGGTCACATTTGAATGGTTTCTCGCCAGTGTGTGACATTTTATGTGTTTTTATGTGAGAAGACTGCTTGGATTTGAAATTGCATTGGTCACACTGAAATGGGTTCTCGCCAGTATGTATCATTTTATGTGTTTTTAAAATATGAGATACATGAGTCTTAAAATCGCATTGGTCACATTTGAATGGCTTCTCGCCAGTATGTGACATTTTATGTGTTTTTAAATTTTGTAATTGGGCGCATTTGTAGTCGCATTGGTCACATTGAAATGGTTTCCTACCAGTGTGTATAATTTTATGTCTTTTTAATATGCGAGACATGTTAGATTTAAAATCGCATTGGTCACATTTGAATGGCTTCTCACCAGTATGTAACATTTTATGTGTTTTTAAGGCATCGGAACGGATTGTTTTAAAATCACATTGGTCACATTTGAAAGGCTTCCCAGTATGTAACATTTTGTGTGTTTTTAAGTTTTGAGACTGGATGCATTCAAAATCACATTGGTCACATTTAAACGGTCTCTCCCCGTTGTGTAACATTTTATGTCTTTTTAAATTTGTCGAATGCTTTGATTTGAAATCGCATTGATCGCATCTGAACGCCATTTGCGTTTCATCATTTAGTTTCCCGAATCTATTTTTTACATAAAATTTAGATTCATGAGCAGTTATGTGTTGCTGAAGTGAATGTGATGATGGGAATATATCAAAACACACACTGCATACAAAATTTCGCTCATGAAACAATCTATTTTCTATGATCACCAGCGCGACCACTTCTCGTTTTAAAATTTTCGTCCGTATGTATTGTTTGCTTATAAATGGCAAAGTAAGTAATTGGTTTCTCGGCGAATTCATTGATGAGAGTTCAATACTGGTAGCTGGTAACTGGTGAATTGTAGCTGCAGACTTAGCATTGGTAGTTGGAAACTAAAAAAAAGAAGAAAACACAATATGTGATGGTTTATTGATGCAATGGGCACTACTTGCCGTCCTCCACCCGCCACTTCTTTACCATTCGTTTATTTAATATGGCAGTATCCAGTGGCGTTACAAGCCTTCTTAGGATAAACTACCCAAGACGTGGCCTTCACTTAAAGGTGCAGAAAATTAATCTATCTAGATGAGTTGTGGGCTACTCGCTCTCTTTCTTCAAGACGGATTATTAACCATCAATCTGTTCGAATGGAAGTTTATCCGACATGCGCAGCTCTTCCCTTTCCACATGCATTAAGCGGCATTCCCACAGGATGTGGTCAATACCCTGTTTTCTAGCACCACATATGCATGCCGTCCCGTCTAAAAGCACAGAACACGATCACATGAATGCAAAATCATCATGCTGGGCGTCATTATCACAAAATTTTCATGCCAAACAAAATCCAGTTCCTGTATTATCAGCATTCGGTTCAACGTATTCTTGTGAGAAAACGATAAGTAATGAAACTAACGCTTAAAGGGAACAAAGTCCACTTATACTTCAATAATTGAGTTTCGTGAGTATGCTTTAAAACGCGCTAATTTTTTTCTACCCTAAACTTTACTAAATGGAGAAAAAATGCGATTGTCTAGGAAATTTAATTGCAAATAGGATAATACCAGGAAACCTATAATTTAATCGTTCATAGAAAAATTTCAACGTAAATTCGTTTTCTTGTTCAAAAAATGTTCTAAATACGAACTATTTGACATAGGGCCGAGTTTTCATAGTGATATTTTATCCAAATGTATGTTAATTTGGCATTTAAAAAAGGCGAAATCGATTGAAAATTACTTTTAGACAATGTCCGTACTGCGATTCGAGCCCGTGGGATCTGTAGCCAATGCCAACGACATTGACCACTGCACGACAAGGCAATTGGGTAAGCCAGGTAAAGCAATTGCTTACACGAAATACCCCTAACGATTTTTATGTTTATCGTAGTTTGGAATTCAGAGCAGTGTCGATTTTATTACCTGATCTGTTGTCCGTTCGGCGTATGAACACTCTCCAGCATCGAACTGTTCCACTTTAAAAGGGCGCACATCTTCAATGAAAAGTCTTTCGTAGTTTTGCAATTCAACACCGTCTTCTTGTTTTATGTTCTTGTAGTCTGTTGACATACACTATGGGAATAAAAGTAAAAAGCTACAATAATGACTGCATTACAATTATCTACTTATTAATACTTTTTTGTGTTGGAAGGCTTAATGAGGCAGCATTCAAAAGTTATATATCCTTGATTAACATTTGTGTGCGTTCGTCCAATTCATTAGTGTGGTCGACGGGTTAAACTCAACAAAATTCAAAAAAAAAAAAATTTGTGTTACAAGTTATAAAACCAAGGAATTTATTATATTGGCATTTTAACAGTTGATCTGCATTATGATGATTAAAAAATGAAAAGTATTTATTTCTACAAAAATGTTATTCAACTTCATCATCAATTCATCGCCCTTTCTTAAACCACTAAAACAAGCTCACGTAATTACACACGAGCAATAAAGCGATAAACTAAATAATTTTTGTAGCATTAATGTTTTAAACTACTTACAATAATTATTTAAATATTTTTTTTGTGATTCTATGAATTTTACAATATGCAACAATGCAATTTTCAATATAAATTACTCAACAAGTGATTGTTTTCCAGAACAAAAGCGATTCTATAGTTTCTAATCGGTGCGCGACATAATCTTGAATGTTTGTAAAACAATACTGGTGAGATATTACTGAAACACCTAAAAATAAAACATAATACTTCAAAATTACCTCTTTTGGTTCGTTTTCTTCTGGTTGAAATGATTCCTGCTTTACGCGCACGTCGTTTCTATCGTCAATTGAATGATCCTCGTTGCAGCAGCTGCCATTCAAATAATTCTGAGGATTATCGCCGTAACAGTTGTGTTCTGGTGTATTCGATGGAAATAATACCTCTTCCGGTTCTATTTTGATGTCCATTTTGAGCCGTTTAGTTAAAAATATTATCGATAAACGAGTGTTAATTTGCTTAGTCAATGCGTGTGACTATAGACAAAAATTATTCATGGAGAAAACAAACTAAGCATAGACAATAATTTATGATAGAAAGGAATGGTCCATGGATATCACCAAAATATCCGATTAAAGTGTAATACATTATGAATGCTTGAGATTATTGAATCACCGCCAACTAGGTATAACGGAGATAACACAAAGAAACCACATCACTAGTCAGCGAGATAAAAAATGTTCGACTTTAAAACACAGCACCTTATTCAAAATAAAGGGGTGCAAATCGTAAGTACTACGATTTTTTTTTAAATATTAGTTAGCTCGGTACGATCATATCGGATTGTCGTCTACAAATAATGGCATTCAAAGCATATTATTTATGTTTTTAACTTAAGATGGTGCAGAATGGCATTAAATATTATTATTTTTAACAGCAAACGTCTTTATAATTATGACGATAGGTATTTATGTTTGGCATGACGGGTTATTCTTAGTTTTGAAAACCTTGGGGGTTTCATATATATCATTGATGACAAATTAGTTAACTTATTAAAATCTCTTACAAATACATTACCTACCTATCAACGACAATATACCGTTGTCACTTTTTATTAGGACTGTGTTCAAAGGTTCCTACATCAAAATATTTTCCTCAAAATCTATTTTAATTTGCTTTTTATTCCTATTGGAATTTATTTCTAAAAATCAATATTTTTTTTCTCAAATCTGTTCGTTCCCGCGTTCTTTTTCTGCAGGAAAAACTGCATCAAAAATTAAATAAAAATGTCTTACAGAGAGCGGACTTTATTTAAAAAAATCAGACTAATGTAATTTCTTAATTCAAATGCTAGCATTTGTAAACAATTAATCGAAGAATTCTTGTTCTATTTCTTCTTTCATCGAACCCTTTCTTTCTCTGTGTTTGAAATTAATTACCTTTTTATTAACATTCTCTTTATGTTTTACGAAATTATTTATTGTCTATGCGCAAATGGAGAATCACATAAATTTTGGTTTATATGGGTATTTCGCTGCAACTGTCACTTTATTATGTTATAAGCTAATTTGGTCAAGAGGATCTTGCAATGGATATTAAAATTGAACCCGACGATGATTTATTGCCATCGAATGCATCACACAACGCCTATAAAAATGATAATCATCACAATATTATGAATAATATAAGGGATGAGGAATATTCAACTTACATAAAAGACGAAGCACTCGTCAAGCAGGAAGAAATAATCGAAGATGGCGACCATTATGAGGCGGACATGGTAATTTAAAACTGCATTTATAGTGAAAATGAAACGAAAATCATACTACTTTAAAACCGGGTGCTCCGTTCCTTTTTTTGCGGCATTTAGTACATCTTTCAGTAGACAATGAGTATCGTTTTGTATCTAAAGCATAGTCAACCACTTAATCAAAATATCGACCTTATTTCAATAAAACATAAGTTTTAATATTTGTCTTACGCTAGACGCACCTTCCATACTTACCTTCTCCGAGGAATACCAGTTGTACTACTGAATTATGCCGATTATTGAACGCTCTTTCGTATTCTTACTTTTTGGTTTGAAAAAGTCACTATCTGATATTTCGATAGAATTATGGATATTTACATTCCTCTCTCGGCCATACAACCTAAAAGGCATGCGTATCTAGAGTGAGTAACGAACGAGGTACTATTTATATGCTTTGCTATGTTTAATCTTTTGAAAGAGGAGAGACTACCCGATCGAATCACAAGCACTCACTGGAAATGATTGTCATGACGATTCACCAAAATTAGTTGCAGTTTAATTTATTTTTGTTTAAGGAGGTTTCAAAAACGATCCTGAACATCAAATCGGAAGAAAAAATTAAATATCAACACTGCAAGGAAATTAAAATAGAAGATTTTGAACTCGGAGAGTGTTCATATTCTCATCAGAAACTGGAAAAGGTAATTATCAAATGAAATATAATATGTAATGAAAGGAAAAAGGACGTAACCCACAAATAAAAGATATTGTGCATAGCCCAAACAAAACGTGTATTAAATTGTGTGCATTCTTATTATTGAGGAAAAGGTCCTTTTACCTTTCTATGGTCTAACGTCTAATATTTTTATAAATGTATATTCTGCAATGTGCGAGTTCTACACAAAATTTTTGGTTTGCGTGACGTCCTTTTTCCTTTCCACAGTCGATATGTATGTATGTCACAATTTAATTTTATTAAATACATATATAGTAGAATATTTTTGTTGGTGGCTTTCTTTTGAAAGTTTTTTTAATATTCGGCAAATAATTAGTCGACTTGAGTCGAACACATTCGCAAAGTATTCTGCACACGTTCCATCTAGAAAATGTTTGCTCACAAGAATTTGTTGAAACAAATGCTGATGAAAACATCGTGGTGATGACTTAATTTACTGGTTTTATTAGTTATTTTTTATTTCAAATGTCTAAGAATACACAACGTTGTACTGAACACTCTAACAGGGTGTATTTTGCAGAGTAACAACGTTATGCGTGTTTCAAATAGTTGCCAGAAATGTCCCAGAAGTAATCCCTCAAGACTTGATTGCATTTATGATTGATTGAATAATTGAGTGGGATCCCGGGATTGGAAGCCCTAGTTGCATTCACTCTTGTGTGCAGGAAATAAGGTTTTAAATAATAATGTTGAAAAAAAATATAAAAGGTACATGACTAGCAATTTCGTTCCGATCGCTTTGCATAGGACGCCGTAAACTATTTTAATGCCTTTTTAATTGTCAGAGATGCGTCCGAGTCGGCTTACAGTGTGCCGCGAAATATTAGTAAGGGCCCTGGTTGAGAAAAGGTTAGATGCTCCTTAGACACCAACAATAAAGCGACAAAAGCTGTTGACACGGTTAACGCTTGATACGTTACTGGATGTTGTCATATTAAATCAACGGATGGGAAAGCAGTGGTGGGTGAAGAACGGCAAGCAGTGCCCATTTAATCGATGAAGCATTATAATTTGTGTTTTATTCTTTTTTCTTTTAGTTTCCAACTACCGATGCTAAGTCTGCAGCTACCGTCCACCAACTACCAGCTACCAGTATTGCGCAATCGAAAAACTCGTCTCAAAATCAATTACGTAATTTACCGTGTGTAAACGAACGTTACATAAAAACAAATATTGTACCAAGCGAAGTGGTCGCGGTGGTAATGCTGGAAAGAAGTTTGTTTTACGAGAGAAATTTTGTATGCGGTGTTTGTTTTTATATTTTCGGAACATCACATTTACTTGAGCAACATAAGACTTGTCATGAATCGACATTTTATTTGAAATATACATCGGGTAAATTAAAAGATAAGCCACAGAAGGTGTTCAGATGTGATCATTGCGATTATAAATCCAAAAAGTATCATAACTTAAAATCACATAAAATGCGACATACTGGCGAGAAGCCATTCGAATGCGGTCAATGTCATTTTAAATGCGCCCGTTCTGGCTACTTAAAAATACATAAAATGCTACATACTGGCGAGATGCCATTTAAATGTGACCAATGTAATTTTCAATCAAAAAATTGTCATCACTTAAAAACACACAAAATGTTACATGCAGCCGAGCAGCCATTCAAATGTGATCACTGCGATTTTAGATCAAACAAGTCCTCTCACATAAAAGCGCACAAAATAAAACACACCAATGAGAAGCCACTCAAATGTGACCAATGCGAATACAAATCTGCCCATTCTTCTAATCTCAAACTACATAAAATGTTACATAGCGGCGAGAAGCCATTCAAATGTGGTCACTGCGATTTTAAATCAAAAAGTTCCTTTAACTTAAAAAAACACAAAATGTTACACACTGACGAGAAGCCATTTAAATGTGACCAATGTGATTTTAAATGTGCCCATTCTGGTTCCTTAAAAACACACAAGACGAAACACACTGGCGAGATGCCATTCAAATGTGATCAATGCCCTTTTAAATCTGCTCGTTCGTCTAACCTCAAAATACATAAAATGCTACATACTGGCGAGAAACCATTTAAATGTGACCAATGCGTTTTCAAATGTGCCCGTTCTGAATACTTAAAAAGACATAAAATGAAACATACCGGTGAGATGCCATTTATATGTGACCAATGCAATTTTAAAACGGCTAATTCTTCTAACCTTGAAATACATAAAATGGTACATACTGGCAAGAAGCCATTTAAATGTGACGAGTGCGATTTTGAATCCAAAAATTGTCATTACTTAAAAACACATAAAATGCTACATACTGGCGAGAAGCCATTTAAATGTGACCAATGTGATTTTAAATGTGCTCATTCTGGTTATTTGAAAACACATAAAATGAAACATACTGGCGAGACGCCATTCAAATGTGACCAATGCGAATTTAAATCTGCCAATTCTTCTAACTTAAAAAAACACAAAATGATACATACTGGCGAAAAGCCGTTCAAATGCGACCAATGCGAATTTAAATCCGCCCATTATTCTAACTTCAAAAAACATAAAATGTTACATACTGTTGAGAAGCTGTTTAAATGTGACCAATGCAATTTTGAATGCAAAAATTCTTATTACTTAAAAGCACATAAAATGCGACATACTAAGCGAGAAGCTATTCAAATGTGACCAATGTGATATAAATGCACCCGTACTTTAAAAGACGTAAAATGTTAGATACTGCCGAAAAACCATCCAAATAAGTATAGTTATAAATCAGTGTGTGAAGATAATTCTAAAACTGATAACATTAAACATTAGGATTGAGAAGCTTTTAAATAAGACAAATGCCAGTTTATATCCACACTTGGGCCTCGTATAACACGGTTTCAGACAAAAAAAGATATCGAGGAAGCAGTGGAGGAACGCACCTTGAACGAAGAAGAATTGGTCGAATGTTGCATGAACCTACATTTATTCGAGTCGGAAATCAGTTGCAGCGAAATAGCTACATGTTTCACATTGAAAACAAAAAATGACGCCATGGAATTGGCTGATAGATTACAGGATATTTTATAAAAAATGATCCTATAATGGAAAGAAGTTTGAAATACTAGAAAGAATTACAACAGGTCTTGGTTCCTTATGACGAAATACGTTAAAATTAATAAATAACGCCCACAATCCCTTATTTAACTCAGATATTTCTTTTAGAAATGCTTTCGTTTCATTCTCTTGAAGTGCTAAGCTCGTTTTCGATTCTAAAACATTTTGCTCTTCTCCGGGGATGAGCTATAATCCTGAATTCGTCAAGACTATTTCCTTTCCGTATTCAAGGTGTAACAGCTTACTATAGCTTAATTAAATTATCTGTGAAATAGATCATCAAAATTGAATTTTTTAATAAATTATTTCTACATAAATATAATTAAAAATACATTATAGATTACTTCTTCTTTGTATATTGATTCATAATTTGAATACCTCGTCAATTTTCCCATTGAAAAACACAAAATTACAGCATACTATGGTAACAAATCCGAAATTACGTCTCGAAGTTGTGCAATGAAGATTTTCGATTTTTGTGTGTTTTGATAGTTTCATATGTATTTAAAGGTTTAAAAAAAAAATAATACAATAGTTGTTTAATACTGCATAAAACCATATTTCACTTTTTGAAATTCGTCATTTCGCTTTATAAATTCGTTTATATAACAAAACCTACACAGTGACAAAATGGGACTTTTTTTAGCATAAAAACAGGAGCTTAACTAAAATGCTACCAATTTTTAACTTCTTGGCCGAAATCATTACCAAACAATTTTTATTCTTAAAACTTGTTCTTCACGCCGGTCATTTGAGTCACCAGTTGTAAGGGCCATTAGCCTGATCAATGCATTGCTTAGAAGTGGACATTTCATCAACGAACTCTGCGTTTTCTTGTAAATAATGTCATTCTTCTTTTCTATTTTCTAATTTTTAAAATGTTTTTATCATTATTATTATTATTATGTGTCAATACATGGCGCATTGGCGTCAGCTGTATGCCATGTATTTTAATTTTTATTTTATTCACAAATAAATGAAAATAAATAAGATGTAACAGCATGTATCTGTAAATGAATGTATTTATTTATTATGCAACACCTTCATGTCCCAGAATCTTTCTTGAAACACTTTGACTGCAAGATTAGTGTGAAATTAGGTTATGATAAGAAATACAACGTTGTTTCAAGGCAAAGTTACTTCATTTTGGCAACATTGCCAATTGTGGGTGGAAAGCGGCCAGTGGTAGTAGGAATCTTCGGATTTTGATAGTGTTATCCTTCCAGGAATCTAGTCGTCTCGTCCACCTCATTCCAGCCTAAACAAAGAAATGGGGTCGGACCTTAAGATGAATTAATTGTTTATTTCGTAAAAATCATTAGTCGTTTTCCGTCGCCTAAAGAATTTTTGTTTTAATAATTGCACTCGAGTATTTATTTACATTACTTCACGTTTTTTAATGAAAATAGTAAAGTTTTAAAGCCTAGTTTCTAGCAAAGAGTTGACGCCTGTTTTTCAGATATGCTATTATTTGCTTTACGCCGTGACTAGATTATGGTTTGTTGTAGGTTACCAAGATTTGATGCCTGAGACAAAATCGTAAAACTAAGTAATTTTTAAGAAAGTGGTCATTACAGAGTTTAGAGTATAACGATTCTATACAGATTTTTATATATTTTAATTTTATATTTAAATATTATTTTTAAAAAAAAATATGTGGCTTTACAGCCGACAGCCAATGCGCCAAACATTTTGAAAATCATACGAAATAAACTCAATGAGAATTTTTACAAGCCATTCATGTCCAAGATGACAAATTTTTAATTGAAAAATGTAAATTTGATATTAACCTTCCTGGGAGTTGAACCAGGACCCACCTTATCGCTAGGGCAAACACTTACCACTAGACCACAGAAGCCGATTTTTGAAATGTACCAAAGAGTTCTTTTTGTCGCACTTTTTCTGAGATGTTTAAAGTAGAATTATAATGAACATATTTTTTGAAAAAAACAGTGCAACCGGAAATTATATTATGTACGTCTTTTTATAGAAAAAAATCTATCTAAATCTAATAATCATCTCGAGGATATGTTTTTTTTTACCTCCCATTGTGAGTAAGTTGGTGTCTGCTTTGACATTACGCTCGCTATTGATTTTAATCGTATGTAAATAGTGAACATAAAACTTCATATTGTAATATAAAAGCAAAAAATCAGTAAATGAATGTCTATTTTACTCATTGGCAAAATATACTCTTGGAGGCAGTATATTTAAAACCAACAGAAAATTCCGCAGGTAATAAACAAATAAAAATAATCTAAGGATGATCATGAAGCCTAAATGTAGAGACAGAAAGAAGAAATTGTTGTGAACAAGCTTATGCTGAATTATCATTTTGTGTAATTTAAGACATCGACTGAGGGTGCTTGATGGAATTTCAATATTAAATTTGGATTATTGAGATTTTTCTGTGGGTAAAACCACACGTACATTAGATATAAGGGTATCAGAACATTTAGCTGCCTTTAGATTAAAAAAAGAAACTTCGACATTCGCAAATCACTTGCTAATGGAGAACCATACGTTTAATGCGGATGATGGGGTTAAACTGTTGGATAAAAACATGGGGGATCATAAATTATTTTATCAGGAAATTTTAGAAATTAATAGAGCCCAGTTAAACTCCTTGCCAATCTTGAATGAGCAGCTGAACCTTCCTAATTCTCCGCTATTATATCCGATACGTTGAAACACCTAACAGATGTCACTAAATGTGGAATGATTGTATATATTTACCCATTCGTCGAATTACATCCCGTCAAAACCCACAATACTATTATAATTGTAAAATCACTGGTATTTCTAAAAGAAATTGAAAAGCGGCAATTCGCCACTCTGGTAATATGGTGTTTACAAAATAAGGATTAGGGCGATTTCCGAAATTTTAACTCAGGTATCGGTGTGGCTCTCAGACGTATATGTATTGCCTCGTAAATGATATTTGTCGCATTTGTATCTTCTATATAAGCGTTAAACACTGTTTACTGTCTCTCAGTTCGAGTCCATTCGTGTGCTCGAATGCCTGAAGATGCCGAAAGGCGAAACCCGGGTCGTTAGTGACAAAATACATGGAAGTGTACAAAATCTCAATAATCCAAATTTATCATTTTGTGGTTTAAATTAATTAAAAAGAACTTATTAAGTAGTCTACGGGTCACAGATGACTTAATAAAAAATGCTAAGTACGTCTTCGTTTTGAAAATATCTCAAAAAAAGAAGTTCACTAAGCCTCCGCTTATCATACCATAAAACTAGTTAAAACACTCATTTTCAATATCCACCGATGCAGGCTTGATCATGGAGCAGTTCTCCGAGAGCATCCTCCGCAGCACGGGCTTCATCCTGACCGGCCTGCTCTTACGTAGTGTACTACCGGCAATGGCACATGCGCCGTCGTTCAGTACCGACACTGTCCACCGCCATCGGAGAAAAATGACCATTCAGCACGCTGGCTTCTCTGTCCTTTTCATTGTAAGCGGCCAACAGATCAAAGCACGAGGTCTTGCGTCTTCGTTTGCCGGCCGATCCTTCATTATTGGTGATGCCGGCGCAGGGCGGTTCGGGTCTTTTGAATGCGGTTCTAATGTAGTCGGTCGGAGTGTACGATGAAGACGAGAGGCAGCCAGAGTTTGACGTTCTGCTGTTCACGGGGCTCTTGAAGAGTGACACGGACAAGCTTGATTGCATTGGAGGCTTCCGTCTCAAGAGTCAAGCTGAAGCATCTGCAAAGAATGGGTAGGAATATTATTATAAAGCACTCTTTTTTCTATACTAGGCACGACTAATTTCTTTAACGAGTGTCGCGGTGATTATATTTTACAAAATATTTTACACCGTTAAAAATGAGAACAAGACCGTCTATAAATTTTATTTCATATAGAGAAATAATAGAATGTATAGCGTGCGATAATTTCATATAGATGTCGCTAGCTAGTTTTAATAATATAACTTATTTAGTACTGCGTTTTCGAAATAGTATAAATATCCCACCTCTTCAAACAAACTTCAGTCTGCTCGGAGCTACTCTTGGTGTAAGTGTAGCGAGTTGGGTAAAACATAATAATGAACCTTTTGGCATTTGTCACGTCACTGCGTGCTTATTGACTTACAATCAATCTATTGTTTATAAGGGTTGTGACATCTTCTCGACCTATACTCTTCACACCATGGAAGCTACCAACAACTAGTTTTTTCTGGTGTCTAGGCTTCCTAGCCGCTTTGGTAATCCTCCAGACTCATTCTTATCAAAACGATCTCTGCTGGACACTGCATCGTCAGTTAGATCGGTTCCCGATTAGTGGAATCCTACGAATCCCTGGCAATCAAAACTGTCCCTGTTGGAGCACCGCATCCTAGTTAGATCAGTTCCCGATTAGTGAAATCCTGCCGATACCAAGCAATCGAAACCATCTCTGCTGGAGCACGGAGTCCTACTCACTAAGTCCTAAGGATACCAGTGGTGATACTTTGAGCCTTAACTAGGACACGTGATATACCTGGCTCCTAGCCTACAGGGCACGTGTATCAAAACTATGTTATGAATGTTTATTTTCTTTTTCGGTTAGTAGATAAGAATAGATTACGCTAAAGAATAAAGTATATCAATTGTAAATAAAAAAAATCTCTTCACGTTTGTTTTGTAGTTCAAACATAACAAACTTAAATATGCATGCATTATTTTTTTCTTTTGTTTTATTCATGTAAACTCTCAATATTACATTGTAACTTATAATTTTTAAAATACGTACAGAATTATTTATAAGAAAAAAACTAAATAAAACGCTTGCTTGGGAGACTTCGCATATGCTAGGCTAAGTCGGCCGGGAGTAAAAGGGTTAATTACGAGAATGTTTCACCTCACCTCCTAAACAGTAGCCTCTTCATCACGCTATAAGCCGTGGTGGGCTAATAAATTAAAAATAATTTTGTTTGTCTTTCAGGTTGGTTTTTCTGTTCAGTATGAAAATCGCCATGATTCTGACGTCTGTGGAAGAGTATGCAACATTTCATCGTTAAACCCATATTCCAACGTCTCCTTACGTGATTCACGAATATTTTCCATAAATTTAGGTACGGTTGCGGTTCTCGGTCGGCTGCTTCTGTCGGACATCTTCCTCTTCTTGTTGTCGTCTGTCGGCGGCATGTACATCGCCGTTAGTATCTGAAACATTTTAAGAAATGTCTCAGAGGTGAAGGTCGGAAAGCGACCCTCCTTGTCGGGCTTGAAGAGTCCGACGATCTGGGCTTGGGTCATAAAGTAATATATGGCTTGGGCAGTCGTCATTTGCTTCTTTAATGGTTCCATATTTCGATTGGTTATTATTAAGCATGAATTTAACAATGAGTGCTCTTGTCTATGGTTTTAGCGTGAAAGAGAGAGATGTGGGCACTGCGGGTGAGAGAAAGAGATGCACAGAAATAAATTCACGCGGGAGTTTTAGGTTTGGATGCGTGGGCGAGATTAACAACAAAGGAAATAGCAAGATTTTAGAGGTTAAGTATCGTGTTGAATGATAGATTTAGCGTAAAATAACAAATAAATGCAAAATGAGATGCTACGCATTACTACGGGGTTAGGCAAAGAAGGTAGTATAGAAATATAGAACAAGAACGCGGAATAAATACCTGTAATGTGGTTCCGATCGGTGACAGGCTGATGGCGGCGTGGGCGGGATGGCTTTCGATTTTCAATGCACACTCCTCAGAATGCAATCAGGCACTTTTCGGTTCGTTTCTTGCGATGGAGATTGCGGCTTTAACTGTAGCAGAAAATATAAGCGCTTTCACTGGCAACGTTTTCGCAGATCGGATATTTTCGGCTTTGGTAATGGTAAGCGTGTTGTAGGTAATGATAAGAATATTTGAATTACGTATGGATCTCGCAAAAGGACAGTTATTGTCACATAATGGCCAAAAAAATCACTTTAGCAGACGCAGGCTGTGTCACTTGGACTTAAAGCTCGCTTTAAAAGGATTATTGTGTTCTAAATATCTTATTGTATTCGTTTTACACTATATTTTGTGTGCAGAGCTCGCAATTAACAAATTTTCATGTAATATAATAATTCATGAAAAAATTACGTCACACAAGCTGCTCGCTTCGGCCTCAAACAGAACGGCCGAAACCATGGTGTAAGAAGTATAGGTGAGCTGGATAAATGATGACAATCGCCATTTTTGCATTTTTCAACGTTATTGTGTGCATATTAAATTACAATTTACTATGTTTACAACAATATTGTGGTGACAAAAAAATTTGGTTCGTCAAAGTGGCATCACATGTTTTACAAAAACAACGATCCAGCTAACCTATAGTTCTTACGCCATGGGCCGATACCGCCTGTTTCAAATGTAGATTATGAAGTAGACTCATAACAAACACAACAGATACGAGGGCATGCGGGCCCGTGCTCTTGTATCCTACTTGCTCATATACAAGTAAGGTTGTGCGTTGTGCGATAGAGATAACTCCACTGAACGCCGCTTCATAAAAAATAAATCCAAGCGACAATGGATCCGGTCCTCTCTCCCTCTAACTAATGCCATTTCTTGCATTGTCTTAAGTTACAATATATATCGTGCGTCACTCTTGCGTATAGAATTTCATATGTCGTTGTCACTTTCATTGAGTACGGAATAATAATGTCATCAGAGTTTTGTAATTTCATTAATTTAATGATGAAAACATTGAACCTTTACAACTTTTTTTATTTTAATAAATAACTTTTTTATCTATAAATAGCTAAAATCCTAAATTTATACAGAACCTAACAAGCGAGATATTTATGTTTTCAACTCGCATGGCAATCTTGTGTACATATGGCAACGTATATGCTTAGAAACTTTACAAATATAATCTATCACTTATAAGGTGTTAACTGTCAATTTTTGGTGGAAAGACATTATATTTTAAAAAATAAAACACAATTCATTTGTACTACTTCCACATATTTATAATGATCAGGACCGGTTTCGCTCATCACGAGCATTATCAACTGATAAAAATACAAACATAACAGGCTTATTTATATAAAATTTAGTGAAAAAATGAAGGTATATAAAACTGATGGTTCATGAACTGAGACAAGAAAATATTGATTAACACACAAATTATACATAAATCAAATGAAAGAGTCTACAATTAAAATGTTATGGACCTCTTGCAAAACATTAAATACTAATCTACAATCACAAATATAATTACATTAAAAGTCCATTTAGCTGAACAAAATTATTAATGACGATACTAATAATATAAAATAATGACTCAGAGAAATTATAAGTAAAAATTAATGAACTATTTATAAATAATCAAATATTAAGTATGTAATTAATATGAATAATAAACAGCCATCTTAAGTGGAGAAAGCAGAGCAGCTATGAGTATCCAATAAATTTTAATATCTGAAAAACAAAAATTACAGAGACAGAATCAATTCTTAAAAGTTAAAAATAATCTTACAGGTATAATACAAATTAATGAATCGGATATAACAAAGGAGAAGATGCAAAGACGGTTTGCTCATTCAATAAATTTGAATTGGGCAAAAATAAACGGGATGTAATTCGACGAATGGGTAAATATACACAATCATTCCACATTTAGTGACATCTGTTAGGTGTTTCAACGTACAGATGTCACTAAATGTGGAATGATTGTGTATATTTACCCATTCGTCGAATTACATCCCGTCAAAACCCACAATACTATTATAATTGTAAAATCACTGGTATTTCTAAAAGAAGTTGAAAAGCGGCAATTCGCCACTCTGTTAATATGGTGTTTACAAAATAAGGATTAGGGAGATTCCCGAAATTTTAACTCAGGTATCAGTGTGGCTCTCAGACGTATAATATCTTACCTCGTAAATAATATTTGTCGCATTAGTATCTTCTATATAAACGTTAGACACTGTTTTCTGTCTCTCAGTTCGAGTCCATTCGTGTGCTCGAATGCCTGAAGATGCCGAAAGGCGAAACCCGGGTCGTTAGTGACAAAATACATGGAAGTGTACCATTAGGTGCCTTTACACTACGCGTCCATCGCGCAGTCATTGGAACGAGCGGTGGAGCGAGTTGTGGACCGTGAAAAACCATTGCGCGTGATCAAAATTTCTCGCTAAAATTCATGAAATTGTCTTCGCTCGCGACAGAATGTCAACATGCAGGAGTGTAGAATGAAATAAATGTCCAACACAGCAATTAACCGAGGCGTATGGAACGTCTGCATGTTGAAAACTCGTTAGCAAACTTTTTGCAGTGTGCAATTTTAACCAAAAAAAAATTTTAGATTCACTTTTATTCGCTCGCGATAGAATGTCAACATGCAGGAGTGGGGGAAGAAATGAACGTCCATAGACAATATACGGAACGTCTGCATGTTCAACACTCGTTAGCAAACTTTTTGGAGTGGCAATTCTAACCTAAAAAAATTGTAACATCGCAAATCGCAAAGGTTTTTTCGGGTGCGACCAACGTCAAAACCAGTTTGCAAACTGTTTTCAACCAAAAGCCAGTTGGCAAAATGCGCACTCGAACAGCCAAATTTGTGCAGTGCTGCCAGTACGTTAAATATTTGAAAATATCTGGAAATATTTTTTTGTAGTAGCACCCTTTATTCATTTCTGTCACTTCAAACTTCCGAGCAGTGCCTTCATAACAATCAACATTATATTTGATTCTATTGTTCCCTCCACACGAGATAATGTAAGATATGTTGTGGTTCATAATTAATGAATTCTTGTATTCCAATGTATATTCCAAACTGATAAAAACTTTTATGCGCCGTTACGAATGTCTTCGCGCTTAATATGATATACAATAGAAACGTTCATCCACGCTTTTAATCAGGAATAAGTTTTCGTCACAAGCGTTCAGTTACCAAATATGGTTCAACCAGTCTGTATGTAATACATGTATTACGTTTTTTCACGACGTCCTGACATTTTTTGGACCATGCTATACATGCCAACAAAAATATGTTTTCGCACCAAATAGTTCGATGGTCAACAGTCATGATCTGTCAATTATAGATTAGCTGAATCGTTGTTTGTTGTAAAATATGTGGCGTCACTTTGACGAACGAAATTTGTACTGTCACAAAAAAATAATTGTAAACATAGTCGGTTGTAACTCAACAACCACAGAATATCGTCAACAAATGCATAAATGGCGACTGTCATTTTTTTATCCAACTCGCCTATTATAGGTGTATTCGATGCATAAAACTTCTTACTCCATGATCTACCGCTGTATTGTTATTTTTTACTTACCCTTTTAAATATTCAAGTGATTTTTACTTTGCTATTGAATGAACAGGACATCGGGGACTAGCCGAAATATCTTTCTTATTTCGAAATAATCATCTTCCCTCATATTATGTAGTATGTATTTTTCTTACATTTAGCGTACGTTTTTACTGGTTATGAATTGCTACACTTTCTTTTCAGCTACTGGCAGAGCTAACGCAGTTTGGGATCAGCAGACACCGCTACTGCTTATAGATTTATACAAGAACCTTAAGCTGGGCTCCTACGCCTTACGGAACCAAAAGCAGCTGTGGGAGCAGATATCTGGTGTGTTAAAGCACAAGGGAAATTTAATGACAGCACTAGCTGACCCATTAGAGAAGAAAGAAAATGGGAGAAGGGAGATTTCTCCCCTCAAATGATTATAGTCAACAATTCGTCATCCGGTATTCAGCCAGGGTATGTAATGGAAACCAAAGTTGATTTTTTTACGCTCTTCTTCAACACAGACATAATGCAGACTATAGTAAAAGAAACCAACAGATATGCAAATCAAATTAGTACTAACGTAAGTGCAAAATCAAAACTTATGAAATGGGTTGAAAAGATGTTTCAAAAAGGAAAATTTTAAGGGGAAAATTTGAAAAATATTCCCCCCAAATTTACCTTTTT
>JAGVSL010000301.1:0-38532 GCA_022494535.1 Himalopsyche phryganea
AGGTAACCATACTTGCCCAGGTGACGACCTTGAGGATCGCCCGCAGCTGTATGGAATAACTTACATACTAAATGACACAGTGCAAAAATGGCAAACGCACCACCTGCAAGGCGCACAGGAGAGCGAGAAGCTAGTATATAGTTTGACGATTCGCTTTTATACAAGGTCTAACAGTATCTTATCATAGAGTTTCGCTTCGAGACAAGCGCACACAACGTCATAAAACAAGTGCGAAATCGTATGCAGCTAAGCAGTTTTGAGAGTGCTTTAGGCCTGCGTAGGCACTGCTGCGCACCTGGTCATCGCACTCTAAAGCAGGCGGGTGCACTGGTGTACGCCGGTTATAAGTTAGCTTCGCAGAGGTGACAACCTTGAGGATCGCCCGCAGCTGTATGGAATAACTTACAAAATAAAATGACACAGTGCGAAAATGGCACCAAAACGCACCACCTGCAAGGCGCACAGTGAGAGCGAGTAGCTAGCTATATATGTCTGAAGATTCACTTTTTGCGCAGGGGTGAAACAGCAGATCACATCATAGAGTTTCGCTTCGAGACGAGCGCACACAGCGCCATGTAACAATGCGAAATCGTATGCAGCTAGACAGTTTTGAGAGTGCTTCAGGCCTGCGTAGGCTGTGCTGCGCACCTGGTCATCGCGCACTCTTATGGCAGGCGGCACTGCGTGTACGCTAGGGTTACCAGTAAGCTACGCAGGGTGACGACCTTGAGGATCGCCGCAGCTGTATGGAATAACTTACATACTAAAATGACACAGTGCGAAAATTGCGCCAAACGCACCACCTGCAAGGCGCACAGTGAGCGAGTATTAGCTATATATATCTGACGATTCGCTTTTATACAAAGGTTTAACAGCATATCTTATCATAGAGTTTCGCTTCGAGACGAGCGCACACAGCGTCATAAAACAATGCGAAATCGTATGCAGCTAAGCAGTTTTGAGAGTGCTTTAGGCCAGCGTAGGCACTGCTGCGCACCTGGTCATCGCACTCTAAGTGCAGGCGGGGCACTGCGTAAACGCCAGGGTTACCAGTTAGCTTCGCAGGTGACGACCTTGAGGATCGCCCGCAGCTGTATGGAATAACTTATATACTAAAATGACACAGTGCAAAAATGGCGCCAAAACGCACCACCTGCAAGGCGCACAGTGAGAGCGAGTAGCTAGCTATATATGTCTGACGATTCGCTTTTATACAAAGGTTCAACAGCATATCTTATCATAGAGTTTCGCTTCGAGACGAGCGCACACAGCGTCATAAAACAATGCGAAATCGTATGCAGCTAAACAGTTTTGAGAGTGCTTTAGGCCTGCGTAAGGCACTGCTGCGCACCTGGTCATCGCACTCTAAAAGTGCAGGCGGGCACTGCGTGAACGCCAGGGTTAATAGTTAGCTTCGCAGGGTGACGACCTTGAGGATCGCCCGCAGCTGTATGGAATAACTTACATACTAAAATGACACAGTGCGAAAATGGCACCAAAACGCACCACCTGCAAGGCGCACAGTGAGAGCGAGTAGCTAGCTATATATGTCTGAAGATTCACTTTGCGCAGGGGTGAAATTTAACAGCAGTTTTATCTTATCATAGAGTTTCGCTTCGAGACGAGCGCACACAGCGTCATGTAACAATGCGAAATCGTATGCAGCTAAAGCAGTTTTGAGAGTTCTTCAGGCCTGCGTAGGCACTGCTGCGCACCTGGTCATCGCACTCTTAGTGCAGGCGGGTGCACTGCGTGTACGCCAGGGTTACCAGTAAGCTTCGCAGGGTGACGACCTTGAGGATCGCCCGCAGCTGTATGGAATTACTTACATACTAAAATGACACAGTGCGAAAATTGCGCCAAAACGCACCACCTGCAAGGCGCACAGTGAGAGCGAGTAGCAAGCTATATATATCTGACGATTCGCTTATATACAAAGGTCTTTTTCTGCGCACCTGATCACATCGCACTCTAAGTGCATATGGTACGCTGCGTGTAGGCCAGGGTAACCAGTTAGCTTCCGCAGGGTGACGACCTTGAGGGATCGCCCGCAGCTGTGTGGAATAACTTACATACTAAAATGACACAGTGCGAAAATGGCACCAAAACGCACCACCTGCAGGCCCACAGTGAGAGCGAGTAGCTAATATATATGTCCTGAAGATTCACTTTTGCGCAGGGTGAAACAGCAGATCACATCATAGAGATTCGCTTCGAGACGAGCGCACACAGCGCGATGTAACAATGTCTGTAGAAATCGTATGCAGCTAAGCAGTTTTGACAGTGCTTTAGGCCTGTAGTCATTGCTGCGCACCTGGTCATCGCACTCTAAGTGCAGGCGGGTGCACTGCGTGTACGCCAGGGTAACCAGTTAGCTTCGCAGGGTGACGACCTTGAGGATCGCCCGCAGCTGTATGGAATAACTTTCATACTAAAATGACACAGTGCAAATGGCGCAAAACGCACCCACCCAAAACGCACAGTGACAGCGGTATAGCTATATATGTTTGACGATTCGTTTAATAAAAGGTCTAACAGATATCTTATCATAGAGTTTTGCTTCGAGACGAGCGCAACAGCGTCATAAAACAATGCGAAATCGTTGCAGCTAACGTTTTTTGAGTGCTTTAGGCCTGCTAGGCACTGCCGCACCTGGTCATCGCCTCTAAGTGCAGGCGGGGGCACTGGTGTACGCCGGGTTATCAGTTAGCTTCGCAGGGTGACGATTGAGGATCGCCCGCAGCTGTATGGAAAAACTTACATACTAAATGACACAGTGCAAAAATGGGGAAAACGCACCACCCAAAGGGGCCCCAGTGAGAGCGAGTAGCTAGCTATATATGTCTGACGTTCGCTTTTTTACAAAAGGGCTAACAATATCTTTTCATAGAGTTTCGCTTCGAGACGAGCGCCCCAGCGTCATAAAACAATGCGAAATCGTATGCAGCTAAGCAGTTTTTAGAGTGCTTTAGGCCTGGTAGGCACTGCTGGCACCTGGTCATCGCACTCTAAGTGCGGGGGGCACTGCGGGACGCCAGGGGTTTTCAGAGCTTCCAGGGTGACAACCTTTAGGATGGCCCCCCTGTATGGAATAACACATACTAAAAAGACACAGTGCGAAAAGGACAAAACGCACCACCTCAAGGCCCACGTGAGAGCGAGTAGCTGGGTATATATGTCTGAAGATTCACTTTTGCGCAGGGTGAAACAGCAGATCACATCAAAAATTCTTGGACGGCGCACACAGCGCGATGTAACAATGCGAAATCGTATGCACTAAGCAGTTTTTACAGTGCAGGCCCGCGTAGGCTTGCTCGCACCTGGTCATCGCGCTCTTAGTGAGGGGGGTGCACTGGGGTAACCAGGGTTACCAGTTGCTTCGCAGGGTGACGACTTTAGGATCGCCCCAGCTGTATGGAATAACTTACATACTAAAATGACACAGTCAAAAATGGCGCCCAAAAAGCACCATCTGTAAGGCGCACAGTGAGAGCGAGTAGCTAGCTATATATGTCTGACGATTCGCTTTTATACAAAGGTCTTACAGCATATCTTATCATAGAGTTTCGCTTCGAGACGAGCGCACACAGCGTCATGTAACAATGAAATCGTATGCAGCTAAGCAGTTTTGAGAGTGCTTTAGGCCTGCACGTAAGGGCACTGCTGCACCTGGTCATCGCACTCTTAAAGCAGGCAGATTACTGCGTGTACATAGGGTTACAGTAAACTCGCAGGGTGACGACCTTGAGGATCGCCCGCAGCTGTATGGAATAACTTACATACTAAAATGACACAGTGCGAAAATTGCGCCAAAACGCACCACCTGCAAGGCACACAGTGAGAGCGAGTAGCTAGCTATATATATCCTGACAATTCCGCTTTTATACAAGGTCTAACAGCATATCTTATCGCAGAGTTTCGCTTCGAGACGAGCGCACACAGCGTCATAAAACAATGCGATATCGTATGCAGCTAAGCAGTTTTGAGAGTGCTTTAGGCCTGCGTAGGCACTGGTGCGCACCTGGTCATCGCACTCTTAGTGCAGGCGTTACTGCGTGTACGCCAGGGTTATCAGTTAGCTTCGCAGGGTGACGACCTTGAGGATCGCCCGCAGCTGTATGGAATAACTTACATACTAAAATGACACAGTGCGAAAATGGCACCAAAACGCACCTGCAAGGCGCAAAGTGAGAGCGAGTAGCTAGCTATATATGTCTGAAGATTCACTTTTGCGCAGGGCTGAAACAGCAGATCATCATCATAGAGATTCGCCGAGACGAACGCACACAGCGCGATGTAACAATGCAGAAATCGTATGCAACTAAGCAGTTTTGACAGTGCTTCAGGCCTGCGTAGGCATTGCTGCGCCTGGTCATCGCGCTCTTAGTGCGAGGCAGATTGCACTGCGTGTACGCCAGGAGTTACCAGTAAGCTTCGCAGGGTGACGAGGATCGCCCGCAGCTGTATGGGAATAACTTACTAAAAAAATGACACAGTGCAAAAATGGCGCCAAAACGCACCACCTGTAAGGGGCACAGTGAGAGCGAGTAGCTAGCTATATTGTCTAACCATTGCTTTTATACAAGGTCAACAGCATATCTTTATCAAAAAGTTTCGCTTCGAGACGAGCGCACACAGCGTCATAAAACAATGCGAAATCGTATGCAGCTAAGCAGTTTTGAGAGTGCTTTAGGCCTGCGTAGGCACTGCTGCGCACCTGGTCATCGCACTCTAAGTGCAGGCGGGTGCACTGCGTGTACGCCAGGGTTATAAGTTAGCTTCGCAGGGTGACAACCTTGAGGATCGCCCGCAGCTGTATGGAATAACTTACAAAATAAAATGACACAGTGCGAAAATGGCACCAAAACGCACCACCTGCAAGGCGCACAGTGAGAGCGAGTAGCTAGCTATATATGTCTGAAGATTCACTTTTGCGCAGGGGTGAAACAGCAGATCACATCATAGAGTTTCGCTTCGAGACGAGCGCACACAGCGCCATGTAACAATGCGAAATCGTATACTAGACAGTTTTAGCGAGAGTGCTTCAGGCCTGCGTAGGCTGTGCTGCTGCGCACCTGGTCATCACTCTTATGGCAGGCGCGGAGTGCACTGCGTGTACGCTAGGGTTACCAGTAAGCTTCGCAGGGTGACGACCTTGAGGATCGCCCGCAGCTGTATGGAATAACTTACATCCTAAAATGACACAGTGCGAAAATTGCGCCAAAACACGCACCACCTGCAGGCGCACAGTGAGCGAGTAGCCCTAGCTATATATATCTGACGATTCGCTTTTATACAAAGGTTTAACAGCATATCTTATCATAGAGTTTCGCTTCGAGACGAGGCGCACACAGCGTCATAAAACAATGCGAAATCGTATTCAGCTAAGCAGTTTGAGAGTGCTTTGAGGCTGTAATTTTCACGCTGCGCACCTGGTCATCACCTCTAAGTGCAGGCAGGTGCACAGCGTGGCTACGCCAGGGTAACCACTCGCAGGGTGACACACCTGGTCATCGCACTCTGGCGCCAAAAGTGCAGGCGGGTGCTTTTATACACTGCGTGTACGCCAGGGTTATCAGTTAGCTTCGCAGGGTGACAACCTTGAGGATCGCGTGTACCGCAGCTGCGCAGGGTGCAGCTGTATGGAATAACTTTACATACTAAAATGACACAGTGCGAAAATGGCACCAAAACGCACCACCTGCAAGGCCCACAGTGAGAGCGAGTAGCTAGCTATATATGTCTGAAGATTCACTTTTGCGCAGGGTGAAACAGAGATCACATCATAGAGATTCGCTTCGAGACGAGCGCACACAGCGCGATGTAACAATGCGAAATCGTATGCAGCTAAGCAGTTTTGACAGTGCTTCAGGCGTGCGAAGGCACTGCTGCGCACCTGGTCATCCCGCACTCTAAGTGCAGGCGGGTGCACTGCGTGTACGCCAGGGTTATCAGTTAGCTTCACAGGGTGACAACCTTGAGGATCGCCCGCAGCTGTATGGAATAACACATACTAAAATGACACAGTGCAAAATGGCGCCAAAACGCACCTGCAAGGCGCACAGTGGAGGCAGGTAGCTGGCTTTATATGTCTGAGGATTCGCTTTTATACAAGGTCTTACAGCATATCTTATCATAGAGTTTCGCTTCGAGACGAGCGCACACAGCGTCATAAAACAAAGTACGAAATCGTATCCAGCTCAGCAGTTTTTAGAGTGCTTTAGGCCTGCGTAGGCACTGCTGCGCACCTGGTCATCGCACTCTAAGTGCAGGCGGGTGCACTGCGTGTACGCCAGGGTAACCAGTTAAGCTTCGCAGGGTGACGACCTTGAGGATCGCCCGCAGCTGTATGCAGGGCTCGCTTTCATACTAAAATGACACAGTGCAAAATGGCGCCAAAACGCACCACCTGCAAAGCGCACAGTGACAGCGAGTTTAGCTATATATGTTTGACGATTCGCTTTAATACAAGGTCTAACAGCATATCTTATCATAGAGCGCTTCGAAGCGAGCGCACAC
This sequence comes from Himalopsyche phryganea, assembly GCA_022494535.1. Lineage (NCBI taxonomy): Eukaryota > Metazoa > Arthropoda > Insecta > Trichoptera > Rhyacophilidae > Himalopsyche > Himalopsyche phryganea. Next base: position 6,520 of record JAGVSL010000301.1, read on the forward strand.
AGCGTCATAAAACAATGCGAAATCGTATGCAGCTAAGCAGTTTGAGAGTGCTAGGCCTGCGTAGGCACTGCTGCGCACCTGGTCATCACTCTAAGTGCAGGCGGGTGCACTGCGTGTACGCCAAGGGTTATCAGTTAGCTTCGCAGGGTGACGACCTTGAGGATCGCCCGCAGCTGTATGAATAACTTACATACTAAATGACACAGTGCAAAAATGGCGCCAAAACGCACCACCTGCAAGGCGCACAGTGAGAGCAGTAGCTAGCTATATATGTCTGACGATTCACTTTTGCGCAGGGTGAAACAACAGATCATCATAGAGTTTCGCTTCGAGACGAGCGCACACAGCGCCATGTAACAATGCGAAATCGTATGCAGCTAGACAGTTTTTGAGAGTGCTTCAGGCTGCGTAAGGCTGTGCTGCGCACCTGGTCATCACACTCTTATGGCAGGCGGGTGCACTGTGTGTACGCTTTAAGGTTACCAAGTAAAGCTTCGGGAGTGACATGACCTGGGGATCGCCCCAGCTGTATGGAATAACTTACATACTAAAATGACACAGTGCGAAAATTGCGCCAAAACGCACCACCCTGCAAGGCGCACAGTGAGCGAGTAGCTAGCTATATATATCTGACGATTCGCTTTTATACAAGGTTTAACAGCATATCTTATCATAGGATTTCGCTTCGAGACGAGCGCACGCACAGCGTCGCCAAAACAATGCGAAATCCGTATTCAGCTAAGCAGTTTTGAGTGCTTTTAGGCCTGCAAAGGCACTGCTGCGCACCTGGTCATCACTCTAAGTGCAGGCGGGTGCACAGCGGTATACGCCAGGGTAACCAGTTAGCTTCGCAGGGTGACGACCTTGAGATCGCCTGGCTGTATGGAATAACATACTAAAAATGACACAGTGCAAAAAATGGCGCAAAAAACGCACCACCTGCAAGGCGCACAGTGAGAGCGAGTAGCTGGCTATATCTGACGATTCAGCTTTTATACAAGGTCTAACAGCATATCTTATCAAAGTTCCTTCCGAGACAGAGCGCACACAACGTCCTCAAAACAATGCGAAATCGTATGCAGCTAAAAGCAGTTTTGAGAGTCTTAGGTGGACATGTCACACCTGGATCCTCAAGGCACGGCCAGGGAGCCCTTATCAGAACTTGCAGGGTAAACCCCGAGGATTCCCCACTGTTTGGTCTTACAACTTTCACTGCGAAAACAAAAACCAACCTGCAAGGCCCCCCTGAGAGCGAGTAGTACTTAATTCTAAATTCACTTTTGGGGGGGGAAACGACATCTGAACGCCGGACGAGGCACAAATGTAAAAATCTTATCAGCAAAGCATTTTAAGGTTTTGGCCCCGAGGAGGCGCACCGGTCATCCCTCAGTGCGGGGTTTTTGGGTGTCGCCGGGTAAACGTTGCTTCGCAGGGGGACGACCTTAGGTGCCCGCGTGATGGTAAAACCCTTTTCCAGAAAATGGGGAAAAAGACCTTGAAAGGGGCCAGTGAGGGGGAATACTACTAAATGCACATTCGAAAAAGGCAAAGCAACTTTTCAAGGTTCCCGGGAAAGAGGCAACATATTAACTGCGAAAAAGTATCAGCTAAGCATTTTTTGAGTGCTTCGGCCCAGGCACCGGCCCCCTTCAGCGAAAACTTTTGCGGCGGGTGATGCTTTGGGCCGGGGTTTAATAAACCCAGGGGGCGACCTTAGGTGCCCGCGTGAATCCCAAAATACCAGTAAAAAAACGCCCCCAAAAAAACCTGAAAACCCCAGTGAGGATAGCAAGCTAAATACCCGAATTTGCAAAAAACTAAAGCAATTTACAAAAGTTTGCTTAAAACGAGGAAACGCTTTATAAAAAATCGAAATCTATCATAAGTTTTGAGAGGCGGCCGCGTAATGCCGACCGTCACATTAAGTGCAGGCGGGGCACTGCGGGGCCGGGTAACCATTATTGCAGGGGGCCTTTGGGGCGCCCCCGGTTATGGTAACCCCAAAAAAGCCCAAAAAAATAAAACCCCCACCCCAAGGCACAGTGAAAAATGCGAAGCTGAGGACCTTTTTTTTCAAAGGCTTTCAATATTTTAAAAAGTTTTTAAAGGGGAACAGCTATAAAAAAAATCGTCGATAGCCCAGCGTTTTAAACTTTTGGCCCCAGGGGAGCTGGGATGGATCCCCTTAAAGGGGGCGGGGTGGGCCCGGTTAATATTATTCGGGGGGACCTGGGTCGCCCGGTTATGGTTTACAACTAAAAAGCCAGTGTAAAAAGGGAAAAAACCCCCTAAGGGGCACAGTGGAAAAGGAAAAAACTAGGCCTTTTTTTCAAGGTTTCCCGTTTAAAGATTTTCCCTTGGCAGGAACGCGTCATAAAAAATCGTCGAGCAGCAAGCAGTTTTAGGTTTTTGGGCCCGCGGCATGCTGGCCCCGGCTGCATCTGGCACCATGGTTAGCCGGGTTACCCTTACCTTGCGGGGAAAAACCTTTAGGACGCCCCAGCTGTATGGGTAACACATACTAAATGACACAGTGCAAAATGGCCCAAAAACCCCCCCAAAGGGCCCCCAGTGAGAGCGGTAGCAATTTTATTTAAAAAAATTTCCCTTTTCCCGGGGGGAAAACAGAATATCAAGAGTTCCTTCGAGACGAGCGCACACAGCCATGAACAATGCGAAAACGTATGCAGCTAACGTTTTTAAGTGCTTTAGGCCTGCGAGGGCCGGGACCGGTCATCGGCCCCTTAGGGAGGGGGTGCACTGCGTGGCCGGGTTTTTTGGGGGGGCCCGGGGCTTACATACTAAAATGACCAGTGCGAAAATTGCGCCAAAAAACCACCACCTGCAAGGCGCACAGTGAGCGAGTGCAGCTTTTATATCTGACGATTCCTTTTATACAAGGTCTAACAGCATATCTTATCATAGAGTTTCGCTTCGGACGAGCGCACACAGCGTCATAAAACAATGCGATATCGTATTCAGCTAAGCAGTTTTGAGGGGTGCTTTAGGCCTGCGTAGGCCCGCTGCGCACCTGGTCATCCCCCATCTTGGGGCGGTTACCTGTACGCCAGGGGAACCAGTTAGCTTCGCAGGGTGACGACCTTGAGGATCGCCCGCAGCTATATGTCGATAACCCATACTAAAAATGACACCAGTGCAAAAATGGCGCCAAAAAGCACCACCTGTAAGGCGCACAGTGAGAGCGAGTAGCTAGCTATATATGTCTGACGATTCGCTTTTATACAAAGGTCCTATCTTATCATAGAGTTTCGCTTCGAGACGAGCGCACACAGCGTCATAAAACAATGCGAAATCGTATGCAGCTAGACAGTTTTGAGGAGACTTCAGGCCTGCGTAGGCGTGCTGCGCACCTGGTCATCGCAGTCTAATGGCATGCGGGTGCACTGCGTGTACGCCAGGGTAACCAGTTAGCTTCACTGGGGTGACGACCTTGAGGATCGCCTGCAGCTATATGGAATAACTTACAAAATAAAATGACACAGTTAAAGAAATGGCGCCAAACGCACCACCTGCAAAGTGCACAGTGAGAGCAGTAGCTAGCTATATATGTCTGACGATTCACTTTTACGCAGGTCTGAAACAGCATATCTTATCATAGATTTCGCTTCGAGACGAGCGCACAGCGTCATGTAACAATGCGAAATCGTATGCAGCTATGCAGTTTTGAGTACTTTAGGCCTGCGTAGGCACTGCTGCGCACCTGGTCATCGCACTCTTAGTGCAGGCGGATTGCACTGCGTGTACGCCAGGGTTACCAGTAAGCTTCGCGGGAGTGACGACCTTGAGGATCGCCCGCAGCTGTATGGAATAACTTACATACTAAAATGACACAGTGCAAAAATGGCGCCAAAACGCACCACCTGTAAGGCGCACAGTGAGCGCGAGTAGCTAGCTATATATGTCTGACGATTCGGCTTTTATGCAAAGGTTTAACGGCATATCTTATCATAGGTTTCGCTTCGAGACGAGCGCACACAGCGTCATAAAACAATGCGAAATCGTATGCAGCTAGAACAGTTTTGAGAGTGCTTCAGGCCTGCGTAGGCAGTGCTGCGCACCTGGTCATCGCAGTCTAATGGCATGCGGGTGCACTGCGTGTACGCCAGGGTAACCAGTTAGCTTTGCAGGGTGACGACCTTGAGGATCGCCTGCAGCTATATGGAATAACTACATACTAAAATGACACAGTGTAAAAATGGCGCAAAACGCACCACCTGCAAGGCGCACAGTGAGAGCGAGTAGCTAGTTATATATGTCTGACGATTCGCTTTTATACAAGGTCTAACAGCATATCTTATCATAGGATTTCGCTTCGAGACGAGCGCACACAGCGTCATAAAACAATGCGAAATCTTATGCAGCTAAGCAGTTTTGAGAGTGCTTTAGGCCTGCGAAGGCACTGCTGCGCACCTGGTCATCGCATTCTAAGTGCAGGCGGGTGCACTGCGTGTACACCAGGGTTATCAGTTAGCTTCGCGGGTGACAACGGGATCGCCCGCAGCTGTATGGAATAACTTACAGCTAAAATGGCCTGATGCGAAAATGGCACCAAAACGCACCACCTGCAAGGCGCAAAGTGAGAGCGGTAGCTAGCTATATATGTCTGAAAGATTCGCTTTGGGGAGGGTGAAACAGCAGATCACATCATAAACATTCGCTTCGAGACGAACGCACACAGCGCGATGTAACAATGCGAAATCGTATGCAGCTAAGCCCAGTTTTGATAGTGCTTCCAGGCCTGCGTAGGCATTGCTGCGCACCTGGTCATCGCGCTCTTAGTGCAGGCAGGTGCACTGCGTGTACGCCAGGGTTACCAGTAAGCTTCGCAGGGTGACGACCTTGAGGATCGCCCGCAGCTGTATGGAATAACTTACATACTAAAATGACACAGCAAAAATGGCGCCAAACGCACCACCTGTAAGGCGCACAGTGAGAGCGAGTAGCTAGCTATATGTCTGACGATTCGCTTTTATACAAAGGTCTAACAACATATCTTATCAAAGAGTTTCGCTTCGAGACGAGCGCACACAGCGTCATAAAACAATGCCAAATCGTATGCAGCTAAGCAGTTTTGAGAGTGCTTTAGGCCTGCGTGAAGGCACTGCTGCGCACCTGGTCATCGCACTCTAAATGCAGGCGGAGTTACTGCGTGTACGCCAGGGTTATAAGTTGCCTTCGCAGGGTGACAGGATCGCCCGCAGCTGTATGGAATAACTTACAAAATAAAATGACACAGTGCGAAAATGGCACCAAAACGCACCACTGCAAGGCAGCGAGTAGCTAGCTAAATATGTCTGAAGATTCACTTTTGCGGAGGGGTGAAACAACCAGATCCACATCATAGAGTTCGCTTCGAGACGAGCACACAGCGCCATGTAACAATGCGAAATCGTATGCAGCTAGACAGTTTTGGGGTGCTTCAGGCCGGTAGGTGTGCTGCGCACCTTTATCGACCTTAGGCGGCGGCACCGGTTAGCAGGGTTACCGAAGGGGGGTGACGACCGAGGATGCCCGCAGCTGATGGAATAACACATACTAAAAAAGAAAGGAAAAAATTGGGCCAAAAAGACCCCCTGCAAGGCGCACAGTGAGAGCGAGTACAGCTTAAAATATCTGACGATTCGCTTTTTCAAAAGGTTTCGCATTCACTGGTTTTTGCCTCGAGCGGGCACACGCCCCCAAAAAAAAAAACGAAATCGTTTAGTCGGTTTTAGATCTTACCCCAGGCACGTGCCATGGCACGCACCAAGGGAGGGGGGGACAGGGAGCCGGGTAACCAGTTTTTTTCGAGGGGGGCGCCCCTTAACGCCCCCGCAACGAAAAACTTTTAAAACTAAAAGACACAGGGGCAAAAAAAGGGGAAAACGGGGACCCCCTAAAGGGCCTGAGGCATGCTGCAATTTGTCACGACCTTTTTTCAAAGGTTAACAGCTACTTTAAAAGTTTTCTTCGGAAGGGACAACTTAAAAAAGCAAAAGTATGAAAACTTTTAATTTTGGCCGCGAAAAGGGACCGCCACCTTCACGGACCCGTAGGCGGGGCAAATTCGACGCCGGGGTTTTGGTTCCCGGGTACAACCCAGGTCGCCCGAGCGAGGAAAACTTCAAAAAAAATGCAATGAAAAGGGACAAAAACCCCCTAAAGGGCCTAGGCGGTAGCACTAAATTTTCACGATTTTTTTTAACAAAGGTTAAAAGCAATTTTCAAAATTAGCTTCGAGGGGACAACTAGGAAACCCCCAAAAGTATGATCTTTTTTAATGCAGGCCGGAGGCACTTTCGCACCTTTAGCACCAGGAGGCGGGTGCATGCGGTACGCCAGGGGACAGAGTTTCCCTGAAACCTTGAGGACGCCCCAGCGATGGTAACAATCAAATCCAATGCGAAAAGGGATAAAAGCCCACCTGCAAAGGGCCCCGTGGACGGGACTGCTTTTAGCGGTTCACTTTTGCGAGGGGGGAAAAAAGTACTCAAGAGATTCTTGAGGACCACCCCCGCTGTAAAAAGGAAACTACACTAAAATTTTTTCAGTGCCGGGCCAGGCATTGGCGCACCTGGCATGCGCCCTTTTGCGGCGGGCCTTTTTACCCAGGTTACCCGTTTCTTCCAGGGGCGCCTCGAGACACCCAGCCATAAAACAAACTAAAAGACACAGGAAAAAAGGGGCCCAAAAACCCCCGTAAAGGGCCCCGGGACGGTACGCTTTAGCGGATCGGTTTTTCAGGGGTTTAAAAATACTTTCAAAAGGGCGCTTGGGGGAAAAGGGGCAAAAACTCATAAAAAAATGCAATATGGCAAAAGTTTACTGCCAGGCCGGAGGCATTGCTGCCATGGGCTCGCGCCTTTTTTCAGGGGGGGCCTGGTTTTGCTTCCAGACCCAGGGTAACCTTTAATCACCCCCAGCGTTTTGGGTCTTACTTAAAAACAGGCAAAAATGGGCCCCCGCACCATGCAAAGGGCACAGGGAGCGGGCCAGTTTTTTTCAGTTCGCTTTTAAAAAAAGGTCTTACAGCATATCTTATCATAGAGTTTCGCTTCGAGACGAGCGCACACAGCGTCATGTAACAATGCGAAATCGTATGCAGCCTTTCAGTTTTGAGAGTGCTTAAGGCCTGCGTAGGCACTGCTGCGCACCTGGTCATCACTCTAAGTGCAGCGGGGCACTGCGTGTACGCCAGGGTTACCAGTAAGCTTCGCAGGGTGACGACCCTGAGGATCGCCCGCAGCCGTATGGAATAACTTACATACTAAAATGACACAGTGCGAAAAATTGCGCCAAAACGCACCACCTGCAAGGCGCACAGTGAGAGCGAGTAGTTAGCTATATATGTCTGACGATTCGCTTTTATACAAAGGTCTAACAGCATATCTTATCATAGAGTTTCGCTTCGAGACGAGCGCACACAGCGTCATAAAACAATGCAAAAATCGTATGCAGCTAAGCAGTTTTTGAGAGTGCTTTAGGCCTGCGTAGGCACTGCTGCGCACCTGGTCATCGCACTCTAAGTGCAGGCAGGGCACTGCGTGTACGCCAGGGTTATAAGTTAGCTTCAGGGTGACAACCTTGAGGATCGCCCGCAGCTGTATGGAATAACTTACAAAATAAAATGACACAGTGCGAAAATGGCACCAAAACGCACCACCTGCAAGGCGCACAGTGAGAGCGAGTAGCTAGCTATATATGTCTGACGATTCGCTTTTATACAAAGGTCTAACAGCATATCTTATCATAGAGTTTCGCTTCGAGACGAGCGCACACAGCGTCATGTAACAATGCGAAATCGTATGCAGCTAAGCAGTTTTGAGAGTGCTTTAGGCCTGCGTAGGCACTGCTGCGCACCTGGTCATCGCACTCTTAGTGCAGGCGGGTGCACTGCGTGTACGCCAGGGTTACCAGTTAGCTTCGCAGGGTGACGACCTTGAGGATCGCCCGCAGCTGTATGGAATAACTTACATACTAAAATGACACAGTGCAAAAATGGCGCCAAAACGCACCACCTGCAAGGCGCACAGTGAGAGCGAGTAGCTAGCTTTATATGTCTTACGATTCGCTTATATACAAAGGTCTTACAGCATATCTTATCATAGAGTTTCGCTTCGAGACGAGCGCACACAGCGTCATGTAACAATGCGAAATCGTATGCAGCTATGCAGTTTTGAGAGTGCTTTAGGGCCTGCGTAGGCACTGCTGCCACCTGGTCATCGCACTCTTAGTGCAGGCGGGTGCACTGCGTGTACGCCAGGGTTACCAGTTAGCTTCGCAGGGTGACGACCTTGAGGATCGCCCGCAGCTGTATGGAATAACTTACATACTAAAATGACACAGTGCAAAATGGCGCCAAAACGCACCACCTGCAAGGCGCACAGTGAGAGCGAGTAGCTAGCTATATATGTCTGACGATTCGCTTTTATACAAAGGTCTAACAGCATATCTTATCATAGAGTTTCGCTTCGAGACGAGCGCACACAGCGTCATAAAACAATGCGAAATCGTATGCAGCTAAGCAGTTTTGAGAGTGCTTCAGGCCTGCGTAGGCACTGCTGCGCACCTGGTCATCGCGCTCTAAGTGCAGGCGGGTGCACTGCGTGTACGCCAGGGTTACCAGTAAGCTTCGCAGGGTGACGACCTTGAGGATCGCCCGCAGCTGTATGGAATAACTTACATACTAAAATGACACAGTGCAAAAATGGCGCCAAAACGCACCACCTGTAAGGCACACAGTGAGAGCGAGTAGCTAGCTATATATGTCTGACGATTCGCTTTTATACAAAGGTCTAACAGCATATCTTATCAAAGAGTTTCGCTTCGAGACGAGCGCACACAGCGTCGCGAAAACAATGCGAAATCGTATGCAGCTAAGCAGTTTTGAGAGTGCTTTAGGCCTGCGTAGGCACTGCTGCGCACCTGGTCATCGCACTCTAAGTGCAGGCGGGTGCACTGCGTGTACGCCAGGGTTATCAGTTAGCTTCGCAGGTGACAACCTTGAGGATCGCCCGCAGCTGTATGGAATAACTTACAAAATAAAATGACACAGTGCGAAAATGGCGCCAAAACGCACCACCTGCAAGGCGCACAGTGAGCGAGTAGCTAGCTTTATATGTCTGAAGATTCACGCTTTATGCGCAGGGGTGAAACAGCAGATCACATCATAGAGTTTCGCTTCGAGACGAGCGCACACAGCGTCATAAAACAATGCGAAATCGTATGCAGCTCAGCAGTTTTGAGAGTGCTTCAGGCCTGCGTAGGCTGTGCTGCGCACCTGGTCATCGCACTCTTATGGCAGGCGGGTGCACTGCGTGTACGCCAGGGTTACCAGTAAGCTTCGCAGGGTGACGACCTTGAGGATCGCCCGCAGCTGTATGGAATAACTTACATACTAAAATGACACAGTGCAAAAATGGCGCCAAAACGCACCACCTGCAAAGCGCACAGTGAGAGCGAGTAGCTAGCTATATATGTCTGACGATTCGCTTTAATACAAAGGTCTAACAGCATATCTTATCATAGAGTTTCGCTTCGAGACGAGCGCACACAGCGTCATAAAACAATGCGAAATCGTATGCAGCTAAGCAGTTTTGAGAGTGCTTTAGGCCTGCGTAGGCACTGCTGCGCACCTGGTCATCGCACTCTAAGTGCAAGCGGGTGCACTGCGTGAACGCCAGGGTTAATAGTTAGCTTCGCAGGGTGACGACCTTGAGGATCGCCCGCAGCTGTATGGAATAACTTACATACTAAAATGACACAGTGCAAAAATGGCGCCAAAACGCACCACCTGCAAGGCGCACAGTGAGAGCGAGTAGCTAGCTATATATGTCTGACGATTCGCTTTTATACAAAGGTCTAACAGCATATCTTATCATAGAGTTTCGCTTCGAGACGAGCGCACACAGCGTCATAAAACAATGCGAAATCGTATGCAGCTAAGCAGTTTTGAGAGTGCTTTAGGCCTGCGTAGGCACTGCTGCGCACCTGGTCATCGCATTCTAAGTGCAGGCGGGTGCACTGCGTGTACGCCAGGGTTATCAGTTAGCTTCGCAGGGTGACAACCTTGAGGATCGCCCGCAGCTGTATGGAATAACTTACATACTAAAATGACACAGTGCGAAAATGGCACCAAAACGCACCACCTGCAAGGCCCACAGTGAGAGCGAGTAGCTAGCTATATATGTCTGAAGATTCACTTTTATACAGGGGTGAAACAGCAGATCACATCATAGAGATTCGCTTCGAACAATGCGAAATCGTATGCAGCTAAGCAGTTTTGACAGTGCTTTAGGCCTGCGTAGGCATTGCTGCGCACCTGGTCATCGCGCTCTTAGTGCAGGCGGGTGCACTGCGTGTAAGCCAGGGGTTACCAGTTAGCTTCGCAGGGTGACGACCTTGAGGATCGCCCGCAGCTGTATGGAATAACTTACATACTAAAATGACACAGTGCAAAAATGGCGCCAAAACGCACCATCTGTAAGGCGCACAGTGAGAGCGAGTAGCTAGCTATATATGTCTGACGATTCGCTTTTATACAAAGGTCTAACAGCATATCTTATCATAGAGTTTCGCTTCGAGACGAGCGCACACAGCGTCATGTAACAATGCGAAATCGTATGCAGCTAAGCAGTTTTGAGAGTGCTTTAGGCCTGCGTAGGCACTGCTGCGCACCTGGTCATCGCACTCTTAAAGCAGGCGGGTGCACTGCGTGTACGCCAGGGTTACCAGTAAGCTTCGCAGGGTGACGACCTTGAGGATCGCCCGCAGCTGTATGGAATAACTTACATACTAAAATGACACAGTGCGAAAATTGCGCCAAAACGCACCACCTGCAAGGCGCACAGTGAGCGAGTAGCTAGCTATATATATCTGACGATTCGCTTTTATACAAAGGTCTAACAGCATATCTTATCATAGAGTTTCGCTTCGAGACGAGCGCACACAGCGTCATAAAACAATGCGATATCGTATTCAGCTAAGCAGTTTTGAGAGTGCTTTAGGCCTGCGTAGGCACTGCTGCGCACCTGGTCATCGCACTCTAAGTGCAGGCGGGTGCACTGCGTGTACGCCAGGGTAACCAGTTAGCTTCGCAGGGTGACGACCTTGAGGATCGCCCGCAGCTGTATGGAATAACTTACATACTAAAATGACACAGTGCAAAAATGGCGCCAAAACGCACCACCTGCAAGGCACACAGTGAGAGCGAGTAGCTAGCTATATATGTCTGACGATTCGCTTTTATACAAAGGTCTAACAGCATATCTTATCATAGAGTTTCGCTTCGAGACGAGCGCACACAGCGTCATAAAACAATGCGAAATCGTATGCAGCTAAGCAGTTTTGAGAGTGCTTTAGGCCTGCGTAGGCACTGCTGCGCACCTGGTCATCGCACTCTTAGTGCAGGCGGGTGCACTGCGTGTACGCCAGGGTTATCAGTTAGCTTCGCAGGGTGACAACCTTGAGGATCGCCCGCAGCTGTATGGAATAACTTACATACTAAAATGACACAGTGCAAAAATGGCGCCAAAACGCACCACCTGCAAGGCGCACAGTGAGCGAGTAGCTAGCTATATATGTCTGAAGATTCACTTTTGCGCAGGGCTGAAACAGCAGATCACATCATAGAGATTCGCTTCGAGACGAGCGCACACAGCGCGATGTAACAATGCGAAATCGTATGCAGCTAAGCAGTTTTGACAGTGCTTCAGGCCTGCGTAGGCATTGCTGCGCACCTGGTCATCGCGCTCTTAAGTGCAGGCAGGGTGCACTGCGTGTACGCCAGGGTTACCAGTTAGCTTCGCAGGGTGACGACCTTGAGGATCGCCCGCAGCTGTATGGAATAACTTACATACTAAAATGACACAGTGCAAAAATGGCGCCAAAACGCACCACCTGTAAGGCGCACAGTGAGCGAGTAGCTAGCTATATATGTCTGGAGATTCGCTTTTATACAAAGGTCTAACAGCATATCTTATCATAGAGTTTCGCTTCGAGACGAGCGCACACAGCGCCATGTAACAATGCGAAATCGTATGCAGCTAGACAGTTTGAGAGTGCTTCAGGCCTGCGTAGGCTGTGCTGCGCACCTGGTCATCGCACTCTTAGTGCAGGCGGGTGCACTGCGTGTACGCCAGGGTTACCAGTAAGCTTCGCAGGGTGACGACCTTGAGGATCGCCCGCAGCTGTATGGAATAACTTACATACTAAAATGACACAGTGCAAAAATGGCGCCAAAACGCACCACCTGCAAGGCGCACAGTGAGAGAGCAGTAGCTAGCTATATATGTTTTTGACGATTCGCTTTTTTACAAGGTCTTTAAAAACATATCTTTTCTTGAAGGGTTTTCCCGGGGGCGGCGCACACAGCCCTCATAAAACAATGCGAAATCTTATGCAGCTAAGCAGTTTTTAGAGTGCTTTAGGCCTGCGGGAAAGGGACTGCTGCGCAACTGGTCATCCCCCACTCAAATGCAGGCGGGTGGGACTGCGTGACGCCCCGGGGGTTTTCCCGTAAGCTTCGCAGGGTGACCCCCTTGAGGATCGCCCGCAGCTGTATGGAATAACTTACATACTAAAATGACACAGTGCGAAAAAGGCACCAAAACGCACCCCCTAAAGGGGCAAAATGAGAGCGGTAGCTGGGTTTTATGTCTGAAGATTCACTTTTTTCCCCCGGGGGGAAACAGCAGATCACATCATAAAGATTCGTTTCGAGACGAACCCCACAGCGCGATTAAAAAGCGGAAAACGTATGCAGCTAAACGGTTTTTACAGTGCTTTAGGCCTGCGAGGCATTGCTGCGCCCCCTGGTCATCGCGCTCTTAATGCAGGCGGGTTACTGCGTGTACGCCAGGGTTTTCCAGTAAACTTTTTGGGGTGACGACCTTTGGGTCGCCCGCAGCTGTATGGAAAACTTACAATACTAAAATGACACAGTGCAAAAATGGCGCCAAAACGCACCACCTGTAAGGCGCACAGTGAGACGAGTAGCTAGCTTTTTGTCTGACGATTCGCATACAAGGTCTCGCATATCTTATCAAAAAAGTTTCCCTTTAGACAGGGGCACACAGCGTCAAAACAATGCGAAATCGTATGCAGCTAAATTTGGTCTTTAGGCCTGCGTAGGCCTGCTGCGCACCGGGCATCCCCTCTAAGTGCGGCGGTACTGCGTGTCGCCAGGGTTATCGTTACTTCGGGGTGACAACCGGGATCGCCCGCAGCTGTTTGGGAAAAAATTACATACTAAAATGACACAGTGCGAAAATGGGCCCCAAGCACCACCCAAAGGCCCCAGTGAGGGAAAAGCTTTTATTCTGAAGATTCACTTTTATGGTTTAACAGCATATCTTATCATAGAGTTTTCCCTTCGGGAACGCACACAGCGTCTAAAAATGCGAAATCGCCGTAAGCAGTTTTGGGGTGCTTTAGGCCTTGGCACTGCTGGGACCTGGTCATCATTTAAGTGGGGGGTGCACAGCGTGTACCCCCGGGTAACCGTTAGCTTCGCAGGGTGACGACCTTTAGGATCGCCCCCGCTGTAGAAAACTTCTCAAAAAAAAACAGTGCAAAAAAGGCGCCAAAAACACCACCTGCAAAAGGGGCACAGTGAACGAGTAGCTAGCTTTTATGTCTGACGATTCGCTTTTTTACAAAAAGGGCTAACACATATCTTATCTGGGGGTTTTGCTTCGAGACAGCGCCCCAGCGTCAAAAACAATGCGAAATCTTATCAGCTAAGCAGTTTTGGAGTCTTTGGGAGCGAAGGGACTGCTGCGCACCTGGTCATCACTCTAAGTGCAGGCGGGTGCACAGCGTGTACGCCAGGGTAACCAGTTAGCTTCGCGGGTGACGACGAGGATCACCCGCAGCTGTATGGAATAACATACTAAAATGACACAGTGCAAAAATGGCATAAAACGCACCACCTGCAAGGCGCACAGTGAGAGCGAGTAGCTAGCTATATATGTCTGACGATTCGCTTTTGCGCAAGGTGAAACAGCATATCTTATCAAAAGAGTTCTTCGACGACGAACGCACACAGCGCGATAAAACAATGCGAAATCGTATGCAGCTAAGCAGTTTTGAGAGTGCTTTAGGCCTGCGTAGGCACTGCTGCGCACCTGGTCATCGCTCAAGTGCAGGCGGGTGCACTGCGCGTGTACGCCAGGGTTACCAGTAAGCTTCGCAGGGTGACACCTTGAGGATCGCCCGCAGCTGTATGGAATAACTTACAAAATAAAATGACACAGTGCGAAAATGGCACCAAAACGCACCACCTGCAAGGCGCACAGTGAGAGCGAGTAGCTTATATTCTGACGATTCCCTTTTTTACAAAATTTAAAAAAATCAAAAGGGTTTTCCGAACGGGCCCCCAGCGCAAAAAAGCGAAAAAGTGAAAAAATTTTTAGGTGAGGCCCCAAAAGTCGCCCGGCACGCACCAAAGGGAGGCGGGGGCACCCTTCCAGGGTTTGTTTCTTCCCGGGGCCCTTGAGGTGCCCGCACTGTATGGAAAAATTAAAAAAATTTCACGTGCGAAAAAGGACCAAACCCCCGCAAGGGCACGGGGGGTGCCCAAAAATTTTGGAAACACTTTTTATGAAACAGCAGATCCCAAAAGACCTTCAGCGAGGAACAGGCCTGTAAAATGGGAATCGTTACAAAGTTTTGGGGGCTTACCTGGTGGGTGGCGCGCACCGGTCATACCCATGGGGAAAGGGGTCCCTTTTTTAGAGGGTTACCTGCGGGGGCGACCTTTAAACCCCCAGTGAGGGGTAACTTACCAAAATACCAGTAAAAAAAGCGAAAAAGACCATCAACGCACGTAAAAAACTACTAAATTTACATTGCATCAAAGGAACGCAACACATGAGTTTTCTTAGCGACGAACCGCTTAAAAAAAGCAAACTATTACAAGAGTTTTAAGGAGGCCGCGTAAACCCTTTCGAGGGATGCCCTAAGGGAGGGGTGGGGCTTAGCCGGGTAACCCTTGCTTCGCAAGGGGGACGACCTTTAGGGCCCGCCTGTAGGGGGGAATTACTCGCAAGTGCAAAAAGGCGCCCGCACCCCTGAACCAATAAAGGGGGGAAAATGCAAAAGCACACGCTTTTTAAAAGGCAAAAGTAACAAAAAGTTTTCTAACGACGAACCGCTATAAAACAAGCAAATCTATCATAAAAGTTTTTAGGGCACCGCGTAGGACCTTTCGATGGGATCGCACTTAAGTGCGGAGGCCCTTCGCCGGGTTTAAAAGTTGCAGGGTGACCCAGGTCCCCCCCCCTGAGGTAAAACTAAAATGCCGGGGAAAAAGCGTCATAAAACAATGCGATATCGTATTCAGCTAAGCAGTTTGCTTGAGAGTGCTTTAGGCCTGCGTAGGCACTGCTGCGCACCTGGTCGTCACACTCTCAGTGCAGGCGGGTGCACTGCGTGTACGCCAGGGTAACCAGTTAGCTTCGCAGGGTGACGACGAGGATCGCCCGCAGCTGTATGGAATAACTTACATACTTTAATGACACAGTGCAAAAATGGCGCCAAAACGCACCACCTGCAAGGCGCACAGTGGTGGTAGCTAGCTATATATGTCTGACGATTCGCTTTTATACAAGGTCTAACAGCATATCTTAGCCATAGAGTTTCGCTTCGACCGAGGATCGCCCGCAGCTGTATGGAATAAAAACAATGCAAAAATGGCTTAAAAACGCACTAAGCAGTGGAGAGCGAGTGCTTTAGGCCTGCGACGATTCGCTTTGCTGCGGTCTAACAACAGTCATCATCTAAGTTTCGTCGATGTGCACAGCGTCATAAAACCATGGAAATCAGTGCAGCTTCGCAGGGTGACAAAGCTTGAGGATGGAAGGCAGCTGTATGGGAATAACTTACATACTAAAATGACACAGTGCGCCAAAAGTAACAAGTTTAGCCACACCTGCAAGGTGACAACCTTGAGGATGGCCCGCAGTAGCCCCAATATATATACTAAATTCACTTTTGCGAGGGTGGAAGCACCAAATCTAGAGTTTCGCCTGAGACGAGCGCAAACAGCGCCATGGAGTAGCTAGCTATATATGTCTGAAGATTCACAGTTTGAGCAGGGCTTCAGGCCTGATCACATCATAGGGAGTGCTTTGAGACGAGCGCACACAGCGCCATGTAACAATGCGAAATCTCTTAGTTTTGAGTGGCAATGCGCACCTGCGTGGCAGGCGGGTACGCTAGGGTTACCAGTAAGCTTCTGGGGTGACGACCTTGAGGATCGCCCGCAGCTGGCAAATAACTTACATACTAAAATGAGACAGTGCGAAAATTGCGCCAAACGCACCACCTGCAAGGCGCACAGTGAGAGCGAGTAGCTAGCTATATATATCTGACGATTCGCTTTTATACAAAGGTTTAACAGCATATCTTATCATAGAGTTTCGCTTCGAGACGAGCGCACAGCGTCATAAAACAATGCGAAATCGTATCAGCTAAGCAGTTTTGAGAGTGCTTTAGGCCTGCACGTAGGCACTGCTGCGCACCTGGTCATCGCACTCTAAGTGCAGGCGGGTGCACAGCGATGTACGCCAGGGTAACCAGTTTGCTTCGCAGGGTGACGACCTTGAGGATCGCCCGCAGCTGTATGGAATAACTTACATACTAAAATGACACAGTGCAAAAATGGTCAAAAACGCACCACCTGCAAGGCGCACAGTGAGAGCGAGTAGCTAATATATATGTCTGACGATTCGCTTTTATACAAAGGTCTAACAGCATATCTTATCAAAGAGTTTCGCTTCGAGACAGGCGCACACAGCGTCATAAAACAATGCGAAATCGTATGCAGCTAAGCAGTTTTGAGAGTGCTTTAGGCCTGCGTAGGCACTGCTGCGCACCTGGTCATCGCACTCTAAGTGCAGGCGGGTGCACTGCGTGTACGCCAGGGTTATAAGTTAGCTTCGCAGGGTGACAACCTTGAGGATCGCCCGCAGCTGTATGGAATAACTTACAAAATAAATGACACAGTGCGAAAATGGCACCAAAACGCACCACCTGCAAGGCGCACAGTGAGAGCGAGTAGCTAGCTATATATATCTGACGATTCGCTTATATACAAAGGTCTAACAGCATATCTTATCATAGAGTTTCGCTTCGAGACGAGCGCACACAGCGTCATAAAACAATGCGAAATCGTATGCAGCTAAGCAGTTTTGAGAGTGCTTTAGGCCTGCGTAGGCACTGCTGCGCACCTGGTCATCGCACTCTAAGTGTAGGCGGGTGCACTGCGTGTACGCCAGGGTTATTAGTTACTTTGGCAGGGTGACAACCTTGAGGATCGCCCGCAGCTGTATGGAATAAATTACAAAATAAAATGACACAGTGCGAAAATGGCACCAAAACGCACCACCTGCAAGGCGCACAGTGAGCGAGTAGTAGCTAGCTATATATGTCTGAAGATTCACTTTTGCGCAGGGTGAAACAGCAGATCACATCATAGAGTTTCGCTTCGAGACGAGCGCACACAGCGCCATGTAACAATGCGAAATCGTATGCAGCTAGACAGTTTATGCCACTATATCATAGGTTTTACAATATGTATTAGTAGCATTTTATTGATGGAAGTACTGGCACTGGAACAAGTGTATACTCAGTCCTCGACGATGGCGTTCTAGCGCGATTTAGCGCCTAACGACAGCTTTTTTATGTGGGAATGAAAAATTTGTTGTATTCGCAAAGCAGTTGTGTCGAACCCTGCCTAGACTGAATAATGTCTGTTACGTACTGATTTTCTTTATTTCCTTTTCGTTATCGTATTCCTGTCTGTGTTGGTGAGGAAAAAATGAAAGAAAAACAGTTATCTGGCGCGTGCTCATAGTCCAGTCATAGACAACGCCAACAAATACAGTTGTACTGGTTTTTTTTCATTCAACGTCGCATAGCAAACATGTGCATCTCGCATCATTTCAAGTATACATTGCTATTCCGTCTTTACGCAGAGTCGGCAACAAGATAATATTTTCGATACAGTTTATACTATCAAAAATATTAAATTACAATTGTAAATTACAATACATTTTATAACTTCCCTTTATCGTCACTAGATCCCGCCACTGCTGCATTTAATTGAGTTAATTTATTTTTATAATGCACCAATTGAAACCTATTCAATAAGACATAAAGTGAAAATAATAGGGATTGTTACCCTATCTGAGTTAGTGCTGCCTATTTATGACCGTTATCCACTGGTCTAGAATTATGTTTCATTTTAAAGATTATTCAACGCTGATTTAAATAGATCTAAATGAACGAAATAATACGGGTCGGGTCAATATATTATTTATTTATCCAAACTACTGAAAACCGTGCTAAATTTTGTTTTCACTACTGGCATTCAAATATATTTTCCCGTACTGCTCAGCAGATAAAGGTTATTTGTTGGAAGTTATGAACATAATGCTATATAATAAATTAGAAAGTACTTTATATAAATTAGAGATCTAAAAATGTACTTATAGTAAAAGTTATTACACGACTTCTAAATTACATAAATACAATATTATTATTGGATGCATATTCAGACATATATAGCTAGCTACTCGCTCTCACTGTGCGCCTTGCAGGTGGTGCGTTTTGGTGCCATTTTCGCACTGTGTCATTTTATTTTGTAAGTTATTCCATACAGCTGCGGGCGATCCTCAAGGTTGTCACCCTGCGAAGCTAACTTATAACCCTGGCGTACACGCAGTGCACCCGCCTGCACTTAGAGTGCGATGACCAGGTGCGCAGCAGTGCCTACGCAGGCCTAAAGCACGCTCAAAACTGCTTAGCTGCATACGATTTCGCATTGTTTTATGACGCTGTGTGCGCTCGTCTCGAAGCGAAACTCTTTGATAAGATATGCTGTTAGACCTTTGTATAAAAGCGAATCGTCAGACATATATAGCTAGCTACTCGCTCTCACTGTGCGCCTTACAGGTGGTGCGTTTTGGCGCCATTTTTTGCACTGTGTCATTTTAGTATGTAAGTTATTCCATACAGCTGCGGGCGATCCTCAAGGTCGTCACCCTGCGAAATAACTGGTAACCCTGGCGTACACGCAGTGCCGCCTGCACTAAGAGCGCGATGACCAGGTGCGCAGCAATGCCTACGCAGGCCTGAAGCACTGTCAAAACTGCTTAGCTGCATACGATTTCGCATTGTTACATCGCGTGCAGTAAATCGTATGCAGCTAAGCAGTTTTGAGAGTGCTTTAGGCCTGCGAAGGCACTGCTGCGCACCTGGTCATCGCACTCTAAGTGCAGGCGGGTGCACTGCGTGTACGCCAGGGTTATCAGTTAGCTTCGCAGGGTGACAACCTTGAGGATCGCCCGCAGCTGTATGGAATAACTTACATACTAAAATGACACAGTGCGAAAATGGCACCAAAACGCACCACCTGCAAGGCGCAAAGTGAGAGCGAGTAGCAAGCTATATATGTCTGAAGATTCACTTTTGCGCAGGGGTGAAACAGCAGATCACATCATAAAGATTCGCTTCGAGACGAGCGCACACAGCGCGATGTAACAATGCGAAATCGTATGCAGCTAAGCAGTTTTGACAGTGCTTCAGGCCTGCGTAGGCATTGCTGCGCACCTGGTCATCGCGCTCTTAGTGCAGGCGGGTGCACTGCGTGTACGCCAGGGTTACCAGTTAGCTTCGCAGGGTGACGACCTTGAGGATCGCCCGCAGCTGTATGGAATAACTTACATACTAAAATGACACAGTGCAAAAATGGCGCCAAAACGCACCACCTGCAAGGCGCACAGTGAGAGCGAGTAGCTAGCTATATATGTCTGATGATTCGCTTTTATACAAAGGTCTAACAGCATATCTTATCATAGAGTTTCGCTTCGAGACGAGCGCACACAGCGTCATAAAACAATGCGAAATCGTATGCAGCTAAGCAGTTTTGAGAGTGCTTTAGGCCTGCGTAGGCACTGCTGCGCACCTGATCATCGCACTCTAAGTGCAGGCGGGTGCACTGCGTGTAGGCCAGGGTAACCAGTTAGCTTCGCAGGGTGACGACCTTGAGGATCGCCCGCAGCTGTATGGAATAACTTACATACTAAAATGACACAGTGCGAAAATGGCACCAAAACGCACCACCTGCAAGGCGCACAGTGAGAGCGAGTAGCTAGATATATATGTCTGAAGATTCACTTTTGCGCAGGGGTGAAACAGCAGATCACATCATGGAGATTCGCTTCGAGACGAGCGCACACAGCGCGATGTAACAATGCGAAATCGTATGCAGCTAAGCAGTTTTGAGAGTGCTTCAGGCCTGCGTAGGCACTGCTGCGCACCTGTCATCGCACTCTTAGTGCAGGCGGGTGCACTGCGTGTACGCCAGGGTTACCAGTAAGCTTCGCAGGGTGACGACCTTGAGGATCGCTCGCAGCTGTATGGAATAACTTACATACTAAAATGACACAGTGCAAAAATGGCGCCAAAACGCACCACCTGTAAGGCGCACAGTGAGAGCGAGTAGCTAGCTATATATATCTGACGATTCGCTTTTATACAAAGGTCTAACAGCATATCTTATCATAGAGTTTCGCTTCGAGGCGAGCGCACACAGCGTCATAAAACAATGCGAAAACGTATGCAGCTAAGCAGTTTTGAGAGTGCTTTAGGCCTGCGTAGGCACTGCTGCGCACCTGATCATCGCACTCTAAGTGCAGGCGGGTGCACTGCGTGTAGGCCAGGGTAACCAGTTAGCTTCGCAGGGTGACGACCTTGAGGATCGCCCGCAGCTGTATGGAATAACTTACATACTAAAATGACACAGTGCAAAAATGGCGCCAAAACGCACCACCTGCAAGGCGCACAGTGAGAGCGAGTAGCTAGCTATATATGTCTGACGATTCGCTTTTATACAAAGGTCTAACAGCATATCTTATCATAGAGTTTCGCTTCGAGACGAGCGCACACAGCGTCATAAAACAATGCGAAATCGTATCCAGCTCCGCAGTTTTTAGAGTGCTTTAGGCCTGCGTAGGCACTGCTGCGCACCTGGTCATCGCACTCTAAGTGCAGGCGGGTGCACTGCGTGTACGCCAGGGTTATCAGTTAGCTTCGCAGGGTGACAACCTTGAGGATCGCCCGCAGCTGTATGGAATAACTTACATACTAAAATGACACAGTGCAAAAATGGCATCAAAACGCACCACCTGCAAGGCGCACAGTGAGAGCGAGTAGCTAGCTATATATGTTTGAAGATTCACTTTTGCGCAGGGGTGAAACAGCAGATCACATCATAGAGATTCGCTTCGAGACGAGCGCACACAGCGCGATGTAACAATGCGAAATCGTATGCAGCTAAGCAGTTTTGACAGTGCTTCAGGCCTGCGTAGGCAGTGCTGCGCACCTGGTCATCGCACTCTAATGGCAGGCGGGTGCACTACGTGGACGCCAGGGTTATCGATAAGCTTCACAGGGTGACGACCTTGAGGATCGCCCGCAGCTGTATGGAATAACTTAGATACTAAAATTACACAGTGCGAAAATGACGCCAAAACGCACCACCTGCAAGGCGCACAGTGAGAGCGAGTAGCTAGCTATATATGTCTGACGATTCGCTTTTATACAAAGGTCTAACAACACATCTTATCATAGAGTTTCGCTTCGAGACGAGCGCACACAGCGCCATGTAACAATGCGAAATCGTATGCAGCTAGACAGTTTTGAGAGTGCTTCAGGCCTGCGTAGGCTGTGCTGCGCACCTGGTCATCGCACTCTTATGGCAGGCGGGTGCACTGCGTGTACGCTAGGGTTATCGATAAGCTTCACAGGGTGACAACCTTGAGGATCGCCCGCAGCTGTATGGAATAACTTACATACTAAAATTACACAGTGCGAAAATGACGCCAAAACGCACCACCTGCAAGGCGCACAGTAAGAGCGAGTTGCTAGCTATATATGTCTGACGATTCGCTTTTATACAAAGGTCAAACAACACATCTTATCATAGAGTTTCGCTTCGAGACGAGCGCACACAGCGCCATGTAACAATGCGAAATCGTATGCAGCAGAGCAGTTTTGAGAGTGCTTCAGGCCTGCGTAGGCACTGCTGCGCACCTGGTCATCGCACTCTTAGTGCAGGCGGGTGCACTGCGTGTACGCCAGGGTTACCAGTAAGCTTCGCAGGGTGACGACCTTGAGGATCGCCCGCAGCTGTATGGAATAACTTACATACTAAAATGACACAGTGCAAAAATGGCGCCAAAACGAACCACCTGTAAGGCGCACAGTGAGAGCGAGTAGCTAGCTATATAAATCTGACGATTCGCTTTTATACAAAGGTCTAACAGCATATCTTATCATAGAGTTTCGCTTCGAGGCGAGCGCACACAGCGTCATAAAACAATGCGAAAACGTATACAGCTAAGCAGTTTTGAGAGTGCTTTAGGCCTGCGTAGGCACTGCTGCGCACCTGATCATCGCACTCTAAGTGCAGCCGGGTCGCACTGCGTGTAGGCCAGGGTAACCAGTTAGCTTCTCGCAGGGTGACGACCTTGAGGATCGCCCGCAGCTGTATGGAATAACTTACATACTAAAATGACACAGTGCAAAAATGGCGCCAAAACGCACCACCTGCAAGGCGCACAGTAAGAGCGAGTAGCTAGCTTTATATGTCTGAGGATTCGCTTTTATACAAAGGTCTTACAGCATATCTTATCATAGAGTTTCGCTTCGAGACGAGCGCACACAGCGTCATAAAACAATGCGAAATCGTATGCAGCTCAAGCAGTTTTGAGAGTGCTTTAGGCCTGCGTAGGCACTGCTGCGCACCTGGTCATCGCACTCTTAGTGCAGGCGGGTGCACTGCGTGTACGCCAGGGTTATCAGTTAGCTTCGCAGGGTGACAACCTTGAGGATCGCCCGCAGCTGTATGGAATAACTTACATACTAAAATGACACAGTGCAAAAATGGCATCAAAACGCACCACCTGCAAGGCGCACAGTGAGAGCGAGTAGCTAGCTATATATGTCTGAAGATTCACTTTTGCGCAGGGGTGAAACAGCAGATCACATCATAGAGATTCGCTTCGAGACGAGCGCACACAGCGCGATGTAACAATGCGAAATCGTATGCAGCTAAGCAGTTTTGACAGTGCTTCAGGCCTGCGTAGGCAGTGCTGCGCACCTGGTCATCGCACTCTAATGGCAGGCGGGTGCACTGCGTGTACGCCAGGGTTATCGATAAGCTTCACAGGGTGACGACCTTGAGGATCGCCCGCAGCTGTATGGAATAACTTACATACTAAAATTACACAGTGCGAAAATGACGCCAAAACGCACCACCTGCAAGGCGCACAGTGAGAGCCAGTAGCTAGCAATATATGTCTGACGATTCAGTTTTATACAAAGGTCTAACAACACATTTTATCAAAGAGCTTCGCTTCGAGACGAGCGCACACAGCGCCATGTAACAATGCGAAATCGTATGCAGCTAGACAGTTTTGAGAGTGCTTCAGGCCTGCGTAGGCTGTGCTGCGCACCTGGTCATCGCACTCTTATGGCGGCGGGCAGGTGCACTGCGTGTACGCTAGGGTTATCGATAAGCTTCACAGGGTGACGACCTTGAGGATCGCCCGCAGCTGTATGGAATAACTTACATACTAAAATTACACAGTGCGAAAATGACGCCAAAACGCACCACCTGCAAGGCGCACAGTAAGAGCGAGTTGCTAGCTATATATGTCTGACGATTCGCTTTTATACAAAAGTCAAACAACACATCTTATCATAGAGTTTCGCTTCGAGACGAGCGCACACAGCGCCATGTAACAATGCGAAATCGTATGCTGCTAGACAGTTTTGAGAGTGCTTCAGGCCTGCGTAGGCAGTGCTGCGCACCTGGTCATCGCACTCTAATGGCATGCAAGTGCACTGCGTGTACGCTAGGGTTATCGAGAAGCTTCACAGGGTGACGACCTTGAGGATCGCCCGCAGCTGTATGGAATAACTTACATACTAAAATTAAACAGTGCGAAAATGACGCCAAAACGCACCACCTGCAAGGCGCACAGTAAGAGCGAGTTGCTAGCTATATATGTCTGACGATTCGCTTTTATACAAAAGTCAAACAACACATCTTATCATAGAGTTTCGCTTCGAGACGAGCGCACACAGCGCCATGTAACAATGCGAAATCGTATGCTGCTAGACAGTTTTGAGAGTGCTTCAGGCCTGCGTAGGCAGTGCTGCGCACCTGGTCATCGCACTCTAAGTGCATGCGGGTGCACTGCGTGTACGCCAGGGTTACCAGTAAGCTTCGCAGGGTGACGACCTTGAGGATCGCCCGCAGCTGTATGGAATAACTTACATACTAAAATGACACAGTGCAAAAATGGCGCCAAAACGCACCACCTGCAAGGCGCACAGTGAGAGCGAGTAGCTAGCTATATATGTCTGACGATTCACTTTTGCGCAGGGGTGAAACAGCAGATCACATCATAGAGTTTCGCTTCGAGACGAGCGCACACAGCGTCATGTAACAATGCGAAATCGTATGCAGCTAAGCAGTTTTGAGAGTGCTTTTGGCCTGCGTAGGCACTGCTGCGCACCTGGTCATCGCACTCTTATAGCAGGCGGGTGCACTGCGTGTACGCCAGGGTTACCAGTAAGCTTCGCAGGGTGACGACCTTGAGGATCGCCCGCAGCTGTATGGAATTACTTACATACTAAAATGACACAGTGCGAAAATGGCACCAAAACGCACCACCTGCAAGGCGCACAGTGAGAGCGAGGAGCTAGCTATATATGTCTGAAGATTCGCTTTTATACAAAGGTCTAACAGCAGATCTTATCATAGAGATTCGCTTCGAGACGAGCGCACACAGCGTCGATGTAACAATGCGAAATCGTATGCAGCTAAGCAGTTTTGAGAGTGCTTCAGGCCTGCGTAGGCACTGCTGCGCACCTGGTCATTGCACTCTTAGTGCAGGCGGGTGCACTGCGTGTACGCCAGGGTTACCGAGTAAGTTAGCTTCGCAGGGTGACGACCTTGAGGATCGCCCGCAGCTGTATGGAATAACTTACATACTAAAATGACACAGTGCAAAATGGCGCCAAAACGCACCACCTGTAAGGCGCACAGTGAGAGCGAGTAGCTAGCTATATATGTCTGAAGATTCACTTTTGCGCAGGGGTGAAACAGCAGATCACATCATAGAGTTTCGCTTCGAGACGAGCGCACACAGCGTCAGTGTAAAACAATGCGAAATCGTATGCAGCTAAGCAGTTTTGAGAGTGCTTTAGGCCTGCGTAGGCACTGCTGCGCACCTGGTCATCGCACTCTAAGGGCAGGCGGGTGCACTGCGTGTACGCCAGGGTTATCGATAAGCTTCACAGGGTGACGACCTTGAGGATCGCCCGCAGCTGTATGGAATAACTTACATACTAAAATGACACAGTGCGAAAATGACGCCAAAACGCACCACCTGCAAGGCGCACAGTGAGAGTGAGAGCGAGTAGCTAGCAATATATGTCTGACGATTCAGCTTTTATACACAAGGTCTAACAGCATATCTTATCAAAGAGTTTCGCTTCGAGACGAGCGCACACAGCGTCATAAAACAATGCGAAATCGTATGCAGCTAAAAGCAGTTTTGAGAGTGCTTCAGGCCTGCGTAGGCACTGCTGCGCACCTGGTCATCGCACTCTTAGTGCAGCGGGTGCACTGCGTGTACGCCAGGGTTACCAGTTAGCTTCGCAGGGTGACGACCTTGAGGATCGCCCGCAGCTGTATGGAATAACTTACAAAATAAAATGACACAGTGCGAAAATGGCACCAAAACACACCACCTGCAAGGCGCACAGTGAGAGCGAGTAGCTAGCTATATATGTCTGACGATTTGCTTTTATACAAAGGTCTAACAGCATATCTTATCATAGAGATTCGCTTCGAGACGAGCGCACACAGCGCGATAACAACAATGCGAAATCGTATGCAGCTAAGCAGTTTTGAGAGTGCTTTAGGCCTGCGTAGGCAGTGCTGCGCACCTGGTCATCGCACTCTAAGTGCAGGCGGGTGCACTGCGTGTACGCCAGGGTTATCAGTTAGCTTCGCAGGGTGACGACCTTGAGGATCGCCCGCAGCTGTATGGAATAACTTACATACTAAAAATTACACAGTGCGAAAATGGCACCAAAACGCACCACCTGCAAGGCGCACAGTGAGAGCGAGTAGCTAGCTATATATGTCTGAAGATTCGCTTTTTGCGCAGGGGTGAAACAGCAGATCACATCATAGAGATTCGCTTCGAGACGAGCGCACACAGCGCCATGTAACAATGCGAAATCGTATGCAGTTAAGCAGTTTTGAGAGTGCTTCCAGGCCTGCGTAGGCATTGCTGCGCACCTGGTCATCGCACTCTTAAAGCAGGCGGGTGCACTGCGTGTACGCCAGGGTTACCAGTTAGCTTCGCAGGGTGACGACCTTGAGGATCGCCCGCAGCTGTATGGAATAACTTACTATTAAAATGACACAGTGCAAAAATGGCGCCAAAACGCACCACCTGCAAGGCGCACAGTGAGAGCGAGTAGCTAGCTATATATGTCTGACGATTCGCTTTTATACAAAGGTCTAACAGCATATCTTATCATAGAGTTTCGCTTCGAGACGAGCGCACACAGCGTCATAAAACAATGCGAAATCGTATGCAGCTAAGCAGTTTTGAGAGTGCTTTAGGCCTGCGTAGGCACTGCTGCGCACCTGGTCATCGCACTCTAAGTGCAGGCGGGTGCACTGCGTGTACGCCAGGGTAATAAGTTAGCTTCGCAGGGTGACAACCTTGAGGATCGCCCGCAGCTGTATGGAATAACTTACATACTAAAATGACACAGTGCAAAAATGGCGCCAAAACGCACCACCTGCAAGGCGCACAGTGAGAGCGAGTAGCTAGCTATATATGTCTGACGATTCACTTTTGCGCAGGGGTGAAACAGCAGATCACATCAGAGAGATTCGCTTCGAGACGAGCGCACACAGCGTCGATGAAACAATGCGAAATCGTATGCAGCTAAGCAGTTTTGAGAGTGCTTTAGGCCTGCGTAGGCACTGCTGCGCACCTGGTCATCACACTCTAAGTGCAGGCGGGTGCACTGCGTGTACGCCAGGGTTATCGAGTTAGCTTCACAGGGTGACGACCTTGAGGATCGCCCGCAGCTGTATGGAATAACTTACATACTAAAATGACACAGTGCGAAAATGACGCCAAAACGCAGCACCTGCAAGGCGCACAGTGAGAGCGAGTTGCTAGCAATATATGTCTGACGATTCAGTTTTATACAAAGGTCTAACAACACATCTTATCAAAGAGTTTCGCTTCGAGACGAGCGCACACAGCGCAAATGTAACAATGCGAAATCGTATGCAGCTAGACAGTTTTGAGCGTGCTTCAGGCCTGCGTAGGCAGTGCTGCGCACCTGGTCATCGCGCTCTAAGAGCAGGCGGGTGCACTGCGTGTACGCCAGGGTTACCAGTAAGCTTCGCAGGGTGACGACCTTGAGGATCGCCCGCAGCTGTATGGAATAACTTACATACTAAAAATGACGCAGTGCAAAATGGTGCCAAAACGCACCACCTGCAAGGCGCACAGTGAGAGCGAGTAGCTAGCTATATATGTCTGACGATTCGCTTTTATACAAAGGTCTAACAGCATATCTTATCATAGAGTTTCGCTTCGAGACGAGCGCACACAGCGTCATAAAACAATGCGAAATCGTATGCAGCTAAGCAGTTTTGAGAGTGCTTTAGGCCTGCGTAGGCACTGCTGCGCACTTAGGTCATCGCACTCTAAGTGCAGGCGGGTGCACTGCGTGTACGCCAGGGTTATCAGTTAGCTTCGCAGGGTGACAACCTTGAGGATCGCCCGCAGCTGTATGGAATAACTTACAAAATAAAATGACACAGTGCGAAAATGGCACCAAAACGCACCACCTGCAAGGCGCACAGTGAGAGCGAGTAGCTAGCTATATATGTCTGAAGATTCACTTTTTGCGCAGGGGTGAAACAGCAGATCACATCATAGAGATTCGCTTCGAGACGAGCGCACACAGCGCGATGTAACAATGCGAAATCGTATGCAGCTAAGCAGTTTTGACAGTGCTTCAGGCCTGCGTAGGCATTGCTGCGCACCTGGTCATCGCGCTCTCTAATAGCAGGCGGGTGCACTGCGTGTACGCCAGGGTTACCAGTTAGCTTCGCAGGGTGACGACCTTGAGGATCGCCCGCAGCTGTATGGAATAACTTACATACTAAAATGACACAGTGCAAAAATGGCGCCAAAACGCACCACCTGCAAGGCGCACAGTGAGAGCGAGTAGCTAGCTATATATGTCTGACGATTCGGTTTTATAGCAAAGGTCTAACAGCATATCTTATCATAGAGTTTCGCTTCGAGACGAGCGCACACAGCGTCATAAAACAATGCGAAATCGTATGCAGCTAAGCAGTTTTGAGAGTGCTTTAGGCCTGCGTAGGCACTGCTGCGCACCTGGTCATCGCACTCTAAGTGCAGGCGGGTGCACTGCGTGTACGCCAGGGTTATCAGTTAGCTTCGCAGGGTGACAACCTTGAGGATCGCCCGCAGCTGTATGGAATAACTTACATACTAAAATGACACAGTGCGAAAATGGCACCAAAACGCACCACCTGCAAGGCGCACAGTGAGAGCGAGTAGCTAGCTATATATGTCTGAAGATTCACTTTTGCGCAGGGTGAAACAGCAGATCACATCATAGAGATTCGCTTCGAGACGAGCGCACACAGCGCGATGTAACAATGCGAAATCGTATGCAGCTAAGCAGTTTTGACAGTGCTTCAGGCCTGCGTAGGCATTGCTGCGCACCTGGTCATCGCGCTCTTAAAGCAGGCGGGTGCACTGCGTGTACGCCAGGGTTACCAGTTAGCTTCGCAGGGTGACGACCTTGAGGATCGCCCGCAGCTGTATGGAATAACTTACATACTAAAATGACACAGTGCAAAAATGGCGCCAAAACGCACCACCTGTAAGGCGCACAGTGAGAGCGAGTAGCTAGCTATATATGTCTGACGATTCGCTTTTATACAAAGGTCTAACAGCATATCTTATCATAGAGTTTCGCTTCGAGACGAGCGCACACAGCGTCATAAAACAATGCGAAATCGTATGCAGCTAAGCAGTTTTGAGAGTGCTTTAGGCCTGCGTAGGCACTGCTGCGCACTTGGTCATCGCACTCTAAGTGCAGGCGGGTGCACTGCGTGTACGCCAGGGTTATAAGTTAGCTTCGCAGGGTGACAACCTTGAGGATCGCCCGCAGCTGTATGGAATAACTTACAAAATAAAATGACACAGTGCGAAAATGGCACCAAAACGCACCACCTGCAAGGCGCACAGTGAGAGCGAGTAGCTAGCTATATATGTCTGAAGATTCACTTTTGCGCAGGGTGAAACAGCAGATCACATCATAGAGATTCGCTTCGAGACGAGCGCACACAGCGCGATGTAACAATGCGAAATCGTATGCAGCTAAGCAGTTTTGACAGTGCTTCAGGCCTGCGTAGGCAGTGCTGCGCACCTGGTCATCGCACTCTAATGGCAGGCGGGTGCACTGCGTGTACGCCAGGGTTATCGATAAGCTTCACAGGGTGACGACCTTGAGGATCGCCCGCAGCTGTATGGAATAACTTACATACTAAAATTACACAGTGCGAAAATGACGCCAAAACGCACCACCTGCAAGGCGCACAGTGAGAGCCAGTAGCTAGCAATATATGTCTGACGATTCAGTTTTATACAAAGGTCTAACAACACATCTTATCAAAGAGTTTCGCTTCGAGACGAGCGCACACAGCGCCATGTAACAATGCGAAATCGTATGCAGCTAGACAGTTTTGAGAGTGCTTCAGGCCTGCGTAGGCACTGCGCACCTGGTCATCGCACTCTTAAGTTCAGGCGGGTGCACTGCGTGTACGCCAGGGTTACCAGTTAGCTTCGCAGGGTGACGACCTTGAGGATCGCCCGCAGCTGTATGGAATAACTTACATACTAAAATGACACAGTGCAAAAATGGCGCCAAAACGCACCACCTGCAAGGCGCACAGTGAGAGCGAGTAGCTAGCTATATATGTCTGACGATTCGCTTTTATACAAAGGTCTAACAGAATATCTTATCATAGAGTTTCGCTTCGAGACGAGCGCACACAGCGTCATAAAACAATGCGAAATCGTATGCAGCTAAGCAGTTTTGAGAGTGCTTTAGGCCTGCGTAGGCACTGCTGCGCACCTGGTCATCGCACTCTAAGTGCAGGCGGGTGCACTGCGTGTACGGCAGGGTTATCAGTTAGCTTCGCAGGGTGACAACCTTGAGGATCGCCCGCAGCTGTATGGAATAACTTACATACTAAAATGACACAGTGCGAAAATGGCACCAAAACGCACCACCTGCAAGGCGCACAGTGAGAGCGAGTAGCTAGCTATATATGTCTGAAGATTCACTTTTGCGCAGGGGTGAAACAGCAGATCACATCATAGAGATTCGCTTCGAGACGAGCGCACACAGCGCGATGTAACAATGCGAAATCGTATGCAGTTAAGCAGTTTTGACAGTGCTTCAGGCCTGCGTAGGCATTGCTGCGCACCTGGTCATCGCGCTCTTAAAGCAGGCGGGTGCACTGCGTGAACGCCAGGGTTACCAGTTAGCTTCGCAGGGTGACGACCTTGAGGATCGCCCGCAGCTGTATGGAATAACTTACATACTAAAATGACACAGTGCAAAAATGGCGCCAAAACGCACCACCTGTAAGGCGCACAGTGAGAGCGAGTAGCTAGCTATATATGTCTGACGATTCGCTTTTATACAAAGGTCTAACAGCATATCTTATCATAGAGTTTCGCTTCGAGACGAGCGCACACAGCGTCATAAAACAATGCGAAATCGTATGCAGCTAAGCAGTTTTGAGAGTGCTTTAGGCCTGCGTAGGCACTGCTGCGCACTTGGTCATCGCACTCTAAGTGCAGGCGGGTGCACTGCGTGTACGCCAGGGTTATAAGTTAGCTTCGCAGGGTGACAACCTTGAGGATCGCCCGCAGCTGTATGGAATAACTTACAAAATAAAATGACACAGTGCGAAAATGGCACCAAAACGCACCACCTGCAAGGCGCACAGTGAGAGCGAGTAGCTAGCTATATATGTCTGAAGATTCACTTTTGCGCAGGGGTGAAACAGCAGATCACATCAGAGAGATTCGCTTCGAGACGAGCGCACACAGCGCGATGTAACAATGCGAAATCGTATGCAGCTAAGCAGTTTTGACAGTGCTTCAGGCCTGCGTAGGCAGTGCTGCGCACCTGGTCATCGCACTCTAATGGCAGGCGGGTGCACTGCGTGTACGCCAGGGTTATCGATAAGCTTCACAGGGTGACGACCTTGAGGATCGCCCGCAGCTGTATGGAATAACTTACATACTAAAATTACACAGTGCGAAAATGACGCCAAATCGCACCACCTGCAAGGCGCACAGTGAGAGCGAGTAGCTAGCAATATATGTCTGACGATTCAGTTTTATA
Organism: Himalopsyche phryganea; assembly: GCA_022494535.1. Lineage (NCBI taxonomy): Eukaryota > Metazoa > Arthropoda > Insecta > Trichoptera > Rhyacophilidae > Himalopsyche > Himalopsyche phryganea. The sequence continues at coordinate 38,098 of JAGVSL010000301.1, forward strand.
CAAAGGTCTAACAACACATCTTATCAAAGAGTTTCGCTTCGAGACGAGCGCACACAGCGGCATGTAACAATGCGAAATCGTATGCAGCTAGACAGTTTTGAGAGTGCTTCAGGCCTGCGTAGGCTGTGCTGCGCACCTGGTCATCGCACTCTTAAGGCTCCAGGCGGGTGCACTGCGTGTACGCTAGGGTTATCGATAAGCTTCACAGGGTGACGACCTTGAGGATCGCCCGCAGCTGTATGGAATAACTTACATACTAAAATTACACAGTGCGAAAATGACGCCAAAACGCACCACCTGCAAGGCGCACAGTAACAAAGCAGTTTTGAGAGTGCTTCAGGCCTGCGTAGGCACTGCTGCGCACCTGGTCATCGCACTCTTAGTGCAGACAGGTGCACTGCGTGTACGCCAGGGTTACCAGTTAGGTTCGCAGGG
>JAGVSL010000302.1:0-22065 GCA_022494535.1 Himalopsyche phryganea
CGGCCCCCGGTTTGGAATTTGGGTTGACGGATCGTTTTGAATTTTGGAAAATACCGGTTCGCATCGGTGGATGGCAAAATTTTTGGGTGTCTGGCGACCGCTGATCGACAAAAAGTGAGTAAGAAATATTTCTCGATAACAAGGCTCGCTCGCAAACCAATCGATTTTTTCTGATAGTATGCTTACCGCGCCGCGTCGGGCTATATGCTTGTTAAGTAGCCGCGATCGTTTTGAATTTTTTGAAAGTACCGGTTCGCATCGGTGGGATGGCAAAATTTTGGGTGTCTGGCGACCGCTGATCGACAAAAAAAAAGTGAGTATGAAATATTTCACAACAGGGCGCGCTTCGCCGCAAACCAATCGATGTTTCTGGATAGTATGCATTGCGCCGCGTCGGGCCAGGCGTTTGTTTAGTAGCAGCGATCGTTTTGAATTTTGAAAAAATACCGGTTCGCATCGGTGGGATGGCAAAATTTTTTGTGTTCGCGACCGCTGATCGACAAAAAAAGTGAGTATAAAATATTTCACAACAAGGCTCGTTTCTCGCAAACCAATCGATGTTTTCTGATAGTACCGTCGCAACGCGTCGGGCTATATGCTTGTTTAGTAGCAGCGATCGTTTTGAGTTTTGGAAAAATACCGGTTCGCATCGGTGGGATGGCAAAATTTTTTGGGTGTTCGGCGACCGCTGATCGACAAAAGTGAGTATGAAATATTTCACAACAGGGCTCGCTTCTCGCAAACCAATCGATGTTTTTCGTGATAGTAGTGCGTTTTGAATTTTTGGAAAAATCGGCGCATCGGTGGGAATGGCAAAATTTTTGCCTGAGGACCGCTGATCGACAAAAAAAGTGAGTATGAAATATTTCACAACAGGGCTCGCTTCTCGCAAACCAATCATTGATGTTTTCTGCATCGCGCCGCGTCGTTTAGGAAGTAGCAGCGATGGTTTGGAAAAAATAACGGTTCGCATCGGTGCGAATGGCAAAATTTTTGGGTGTTCGAGGACCGCTGATCGACAAAAAAAAAGGATTATGAAATATTTCACAACAGCCCGCAACGCAATATTTCACAACCGCGTCAGGGCTCGCGTTTCCTTAAATTTTGGAAAACCTGCCGGTTCGCATCGGTGGATGGCAAAATGTTTTTTCGCCGACCGCTGATGAGTATGCATCAGGGCGCCGCAAACCAATCGATGTTTTCGGGCTATCGCGCCGCGTCATTATATGCGTTTGTTTAGTAGCAGCGATCGTTTTGAATTTTGAAAAAATACGGTTCGCATCAGTGGATGGCAAAATTTTTTGGGTGTTCGGCGACCGCTGATCGACAAAAAAGTGAGTATAGAAATATTTCACAACAGGGCTCGCTTCTCGCAAACCAATCGATGTTTTCTGATAGTGGCGCATCGCGCCCGCGTCGGGCTATATGCTTGTTTAGTAGCAGCGATCGTTTTGAATTTGGAAAATATCGGTTCGCATCAGTGGGATGGCAAAATTTTTTTGGGTGTTCGCGACCGCTGATCGACAAAAAATGAGTATGAAATATTTCACAACAGGGCTCGCTTCTCGCAAACCAATCGATTTTTTCTGATAGTATGCATCGCGCCGCGTCGGGCTATATGCTTGTTTAGTAGCAGCGATCGTTTTGAATTTTTGGAAAAAATACCGGTTCGCATCGTGGAATGGCAAAATTTTTGGGTGTTCGAGGACCGCTGATCGACAAAAAAAAAATGTGTATGAAATATTTCACAACAGGGCTCGCTTCTCGCAACGCAATCGATGTTTTCTGATAGTATGCATCGCGCCGCGTCGGGCTATATGCTTGTTTAGTAGCAGCGATCGTTTTAATTTTGGAAAAATACCGGTTCGCATCGGTGGGATCGTGGCAAAATTTTTTGGGTGTTCGGCGACCGCTGATCGACAAAAAAGTGATTATAAAATATTTCACAACAGGGCTCGCTTCTCGCAACCAATCGATGTTTTCTGATAGTATGCATCGCGCCGCGTCGGGCTATATGCTTGTTTAGTAGCAGCGATCGTTTTGAATTTTGGAAAAAATACCGGTTCGCATCGGTGGAATGGCAAAATTTTTGGGTGTTCGAGGACCGCTGATCGACAAAAAAGTGATTATGAAATATTTCACAACAGGGCTCGCTTCTCGCAACCAATCGATGTTTTCTGATAGTATGCATCGCGCCGCGTCGGGCTATATGCTTGTTTAGTAGCAGCGATCGTTTTAAATTTTGGAAAAAATACCGGTTCGCATCGGTGGGATGGCAAAATGTTTTGGGTGTTCGGAGACCGCTGATCGACAAAAAAAAAGTGAGTAAAATATTTCACAACAGGGCTCGCTTCTCGCAAACCAATCGATGTTTTCTGATAGTATGCATCGTGCCGCGTCGGGCTATATGCTTGTTTAGTAGCAGCGATCGTTTTGAATTTTGGAAAAAATACCGGTTCGCATCGGTGGGATGGCAAAATTTTTTGTGTTCGAGGACCGCTGATGACAAAAAAAAAGTGAGTATGAAATATTTCACAACAGGGCTCGCTTCTCGCAAACCAATCGATGTTTTCTGATAGTATGCATCGCGCCGCGTCGGGCTATATGCTTGTTTAGTAGCAGCGATCGTTTTGAATTTTTGGAAAAAATACCGGTTCGCATCGGTGGAATGGCAAAATTTTTTGGGTGTTCGAGGACCGCTGATCGACAAAAAAGTGAGTATGAAATATTTCACTACAGGGCTCGCTTCTCGCAAACCAATCGATGTTTTCTGATAGTATGCATCGCGCCGCGTCGGGCTATATGCTTGTTTAGTAGCAGCGATCGTTATGAATTTTTGGAAATTATACCGGTTCGCATCGGTGGGATGGGAAAATTTTTTGTGTGTTCGGCGACCGCTGATCGACAAAAAAAGTGAGTATGAAATATTTCACAACAGGGCTCGCTACTCGCAAAAAATCGATGTTTTCTGATAGTATGCATCGCGCCGCGTCGGGCTATATGATTGTTTAGTAGCAGCGATCGTTTTGAATTTTTGGAAAAAATAACGGTTCGCATGTATAAAATATTTCACAACAGGGCTCGCTTCTCGCAAACCAATCGATGTTTTCTGATAGTATGCATCGCGCCGCGTCAGGCTATATGCTTGTTTAGTAGCAGCGATCGTTTTGAATTTTTGAAAAATACCGGTTCGCATCGGTGCGATGGCAAAATTTTTTGGTGTTCGGCGACCGCTGATCGACAAAAAAGTGAGTATAAAATATTTCACAACAGGGCTCGCTTCTCGCAAACCAATCGATGTTTTCTGATAGTATGCATCGCGCCGCGTCGGGCTATATGCTTGTTTAGTAGCAGCGATCGTTTTGAATTTTGGAAAAATAACGGTTCGCATCGGTGGGATGGCAAAATTTTTTGGGTGTTCGGCGACCGCTGATCGACAAAAAAGTGAGTATAAAATATTTCACAACAGGGCTCGCTTCTCGCAACCAATTGATGTTTTCTGATAGTATGCATCGCGCCGCGTCGGGCTATATGCTTGTTTAGCAGCAGCGTTCGTTTTGAATTTTGGAAAAAATACCGGTTCGCATCGGTGGATGGCAAAATTTTTGGGTGTTCGGAGACCGCTGATTCGACAAAAAAGTGAGTATAAAATATTTCACAACAGGGCTCGCTTCTCGCAAACCAATCGATGTTTTCTGATAGTATGCATCGCGCCGCGTCGGGCTATATGCTTGTTTAGTAGCAGCGATCGTTTTGAATTTTGGAAAAAATACCGGTTCGCATCGGTGGAATGGCAAAATTTTTTGGGTGTTCCGGCGACCGCTGATCGACAAAAAAGTGAGTATGAAATATTTCACAACAGGGCTCGCTTCTCGCAAACCAATCGATTATTTTTTTTCGATAGTATGCATCGCGCCGCGTCGGGCTATATGCTTGTTTAGTAGCAGCGATCGTTTTGAATTTTTGGAAAAAATACCGGTTCGCATCGGTGGGATGGCAAAATTTTTGGGTGTTCGGCGACCGCTGATCGACAAAAAGTGAGTATAAAATATTTCACAACAGGGCTCGCTTCTCGCAAACCAATCGATGTTTTCTGATAGTATGCATCGCGCCGCGTCGGGCTATATGCTTGTTTAGTAGCAGCGATCGTTTTGAATTTTGGAAAAAATACCGGTTCGCATCGGTGGGATGGCAAAACTCTTTTGGGTGTTCGGCGACCGCTGATCGACAAAAAAGTGAGTATGAAATATTTCACAACAGGGCTCGCTTCTCGCAAACCAATCGATGTTTTCTGATAGTATGCATCGCGCCGCGTCGGGCTATATGCTTGTTTAGTAGCAGCGATCGTTTTGAATTTTGGAAAAATACCGGTTCGCATCGGTGGAATGGCAAAATTTTTTTGGGTGTTCGAGGACCGCTGATCGACAAAAAAGTGAGTATGAAATATTTCACAACAGGGCTCGCTTCTCGCAAACCAATCGATGTTTTCTGATAGTATGCATCGCGCCGCGTCGGGCTATGTTTGTTTAGTAGCAGCGATCGTTTTGAATTTTTGAAAAAATACCGGTTCGCATCGGTGGGATGGCAAAATTTTTTGGGTGTTCGGCGACCGCTGATCGACAAAAAAAATTGAGTATAAATATTTCACAACAGGGCTCGCTTCTCGCAAACCAATCGATGTTTTTTGATAGTATGCATCGCGCCGCGTCGGGCTATATGCTTGTTTAGTAGCAGCGATCGTTTTGAATTTTTGAAAAATACCGGTTCGCATCGGTGGGATGGCAAAATTTTTGGGTGTTCGGCGACCGCTGATCGACAAAAAAAGTGAGTATGAAATATTTCACAACAGGGCTCGCTTCTCGCAAACCAATCGATGTTTTCTGATAGTATGCATCGCGCCGCGTCGGGCTATATGCTTGTTTAGTAGCAGCGATCGTTTTGAATTTTGGAAAAATAACGGTTCGCATCGGTGGGATGGCAAAATTTTTGGGTGTTCGCGACCGCTGATCGACAAAAAAAGTGAGTATAAAATATTTCACAACAGGGCTCGCTTCTCGCAAACCAATCGATGTTTTCTGATAGTATGCATCGCGCCGCGTCGGGCTATATGCTTGTTTAGTAGCAGCGATCGTTTTGAATTTTGGAAAAAATACCGGTTCGAATCGGTGGAATGGCAAAATTTTTTGGGTGTTCGAGGACCGCTGATCGACAAAAAAGTGAGTATGAAATATTTCACAACAGGGCTCGCTTCTCGCAAACCAATCGATGTTTTCTGATAGTATGCATCGCGCCGCGTCGGGCTATATGCTTGTTTAGTAGCAGCGATCGTTTTGAATTTTTGGAAAAAATACCGGTTCGCATCGGTGGGATGGCAAAATTTTTGGGTGTTCGGCGACCGCTGATCGACAAAAAAGTGAGTATGAAATATTTCACAACAGGGCTCGCTTCTCGCAAACCAATCGATGTTTTCTGATAGTATGCATCGCGCCGCGTCGGGCTATATGCTTGTTTAGTAGCAGCGATCGTTTTGAATTTTTGGAAAAATAACGGTTCGCATCGGTGGGATGGCAAAATTTTTGGGTGTTCGAGGACCGCTGATCGACAAAAAAAAGTGAGTATGAAATATTTCACAACAGGGCTCGCTTCTCGCAAACCAATCGATGTTTTCTGATAGTATGCATCGCGCCGCGTCGGGCCATATGCTTGTTATAGCAGCGATCGTTTTGAATTTTTGGAAAAAATACCGGTTCGCATCGGTGGGATGGCAAAATTTTTTGGGTGTTCGGCGACCGCTGATCGACAAAAAAGTGAGTATGAAATATTTCACAACAGGGCTCGCTTCTCGCAAACCAATCGATGTTTTCTGATAGTATGCATCGCGCCGCGTCGGGCTATATGCTTGTTTAAGTAGCAGCGATCGTTTTGAATTTTGGAAAAAATACCGGTTCGCATCGGTGGGATGGCAAAATTTTTTGGGTGTTCGGCGACCGCTGATCGACAAAAAAGTGAGTATAAAATATTTCACAACAGGGCGCGCTTCTCGCAAACCAATCGATGTTTTCTGATAGTATGCATCGCGCCGCGTCGGGCTATATGCTTGTTTAGTAGCAGCGATCGTTTTGAATTTTTGGAAAAAAATACCGGTTCGCATCGGTGGGATGGCAAAATTTTTTTGGGTGTTCGGCGACCGCTGATCGACAAAAAAAGTGAGAATGAAATATTACACAACAAGGCTCGCTTCTCGCAAACCAATCGATGTTTTCTGATAGTATGCATCGCGCCGCGTCGGGCTATATGCTTGTTTAGTAGCAGCGATCGTTTTGAATTTTTGGAAAAAATACCGGTTCGCATCGGTGGAATGGCAAAATTTTTGGGTGTTCGAGGACCGCTGATCGATCAAAAAAGTGAGTATGAAATATTTCACAACAGGGCTCGCTTCTCGCAAACCAATCGATGTTTTTTGATAGTATGCATCGCGCCGCGTCGGGCTATATGCTTGTTTAGTGGCAGCGATCGTTTTGAATTTTTGGAAAAAATACCGGTTCGCATCGGTGGGATGGCAAAATTTTTTGGGTGTTCGGCGACCGCTGATCGACAAAAAAAGTGAGTATGAAATATTTCACAACAGCGCTCGCTTCTCGCAAACCAATCGATGTTTTCTGATAGTATGCATCGCGCCGCGTCGGGCTATATGCTTGTTTAGTAGCAGCGATCGTTTTGAATTTTTGGAAAAATTCCGGTTCGCATCGGTGGGATGGCTAAATTTTTTGGGTGTTCGGCGACCGCTGATCGACAAAAAAAGTGAGTATAAAATATTTCACAACAGAGCTCGCTTCTCGCAAACCAATCGATGTTTTCTGATAGTATGCATCGCGCCGCGTCGGGCCATATGCTTGTTAAGTAGCAGCGATCGTTTTGAATTTTTGGAAAAAATACCTGTTCGAATCGGTGGAATGGCAAAATTTTTTGGGTGTTCGGCGACCGCTGATCGACAAAAAAGTGAGTATGAAATATTTCACAACAGGGCTCGCTTCTCGCAACGCAATCGATGTTTTCTGATAGTATGCATCTTACCGCGTCGGGCTATATGCTTGTTTAGTAGCAGCGATCGTTTTTAAGTTTTGGAAAAAATACCGGTTCGCATCGGTGGGATGGCAAAATTTTTTGGGTGTTCGGCGACCGCTGATCGACAAAAAAAGTGAGTATGAAATATTTCACAACAGGGCTCGCTTCTCGCAAACCAATCGATGTTTTCTGATAGTATGCATCGCGACGCGTTGGGCTATATGCTTGTTTAGTAGCAGCGATCGTTTTGAATTTTTGGAAAAAATAACGGTTCGCATCGGTGCGATGGCAAAATTTTTTGGGTGTTCGGCGACCGCTGATCGACAAAAAAAGTGAGTATGAAATATTTCACAACAGGGCTCGCGACTCGCAAAAAAATCGATGTTTTCTGATAGTATGCATCGCGCCGCGTCGGGCTATATGCTTGTTTAGTAGCAGCGATCGTTTTGAATTTTTGGAAAAAATAACGGTTCGCATCGGTGCCGATGGCAAAATTTTTTGGGTGTTCGGCGACCGCTGATCGACGAAAAAAGTGAGTATAAAATATTTCACAACAGGGCTCGCTTCTCGCAAACCAATCGATGTTTTCTGATAGTATGCATCGCGCCGCGTCGGGCTATATGCTTGTTTAGTAGCAGCGATCGTTTTGAATTTTTGGAAAAAATATCGGTTCGCATCGGTGGGATGGCAAAATTTTTTGGGTGTTCGAGGACCGCTGATCGACAAAAAAAGTGAGTATAAATTATTTCACAACAGAGCTCGCTTCTCGCAAACCAATCGATGTTTTCTGATAGTATGCATCGCGCCGCGTCGGGCCATATGCTTGTTAAGTAGCAGCGATCGTTTTGAATTTTTGGAAAAAATACCGGTTCGAATCGGTGGAATGGCAAAATTTTTTGGGTGTTCGGCGACCGCTGATCGACAAAAAAAGTGAGTATGAAATATTTCACAACAGGGCTCGCTTCTCGCAACGCAATCGATGTTTTCTGATAGTATGCATCTTACCGCGTCGGGCTATATGCTTGTTTAGTAGCAGCGATTTTTAAGAAGTTTTGGAAAAAATACCGGTTCGCATCGGTGGGATGGCAAAATTTTTTGGGTGTTCGGCGACCGCTGATCGACAAAAAAAGTGAGTATGAAATATTTCACAACAGGGCTCGCTTCTCGCAAACCAATCGATGTTTTCTGATAGTATGCATCGCGCCGCGTCGGGCTATATGCTTGTTTAGTAGCAGCGATCGTTTTGAATTTTGGAAAAAATAACGGTTCGCATCGGTGCGATGGCAAATTTTTTGGGTGTTCGGCGACCGCTGATCGACAAAAAAGTGAGTATGAAATATTTCACAACAGGGCTCGCGACTCGCAAACCAATCGATGTTTTCTGATAGTATGCATCGCGCCGCGTCGGGCTATATGCTTGTTTAGTAGCAGCGATCGTTTTGAATTTTGGAAAAAATAACGGTTCGCATCGGTGCCGATGGCAAAATTTTTGGTGTTCGGCGACCGCTGATCGACAAAAAAGTGAGTATAAAATATTTCACAACAGGAGCTCGCTCTCGCAAACCAATCGATGTTTTCTGATAGTATGCATCGCGCCGCGTCGGGCCATATGCTTGTTTAGTAGCAGCGATCGTTTTGATTTTTGGAAAAAATACCGGTTGAGTGGGATGGCAAAATTTTTTGGGTGTTCGGCGACCGCTGATCGACAAAAAAGTGAGGGCTCGCTTCTCGCAAACCAATCGATGTTTTCTGATAGTATGCATCGCGCCGCGTCGGGCTATATGCTTGTTTAGTAGCAGCGATAGTTTTGAAGTTTTGGAAAAAATACCGGTTCGCATCGGTGGGATGGCAAAATTTTTTGGGTGTTCGAGGACCGCTGATCGACAAAAAAGTGAGTATGAAATATTTCACAACAGGGCTCGCTTCTCGCAAACCAATCGATGTTTTCTGATAGTATGCATCGCGCCGCGTCGGGCTATATGCTTGTTTAGTAGCAGTCGGGTTTTTAAGTTTTGAAAAAATACTTGTTTAGTAGGAGCGAAATTTTTTTTTCGGCGACCGCTTTTCGACAAAAAAGTGAGTATGAACCGGTTCGCATCGGTGGGATGGCAAAAATCGATGTTTTTTGATAGTATGCATCGCGACCGCGATCGACAAAAAAAGTGAGTATGAAATATGCTTGTTTAGGGCTCGCTTCTCGCAAACCAATCGATGTTTTCTGATAGTATGCATCGCGCCGCGTCGGGCTATCGATGTTTGTTTAGTAGCAGCGATCGTTTTGAATTTTGGAAAAAATACCGGTTCGCATCGGTGGGATGGCAAAATTTTTTGGGTGTTCGGCGACCGCTGATCGACAAAAAAGTGAGTATAAAATATTTCACAACAGGGCTCGCTTCTCGCAAACCAATCGATGTTTTCTGATAGTATGCATCGCGCCGCGTCGGGCTATATGCTTGTTTAGTAGCAGCGATCGTTTTGAATTTTTGAAAAAATACCGGTTCGCATCGGTGGGATGGCAAAATTTTTTGGGTGTTCGGCGACCGCTGATCGACAAAAAAGTGAGTATGAAATATTTCACAACAGGGCTCGCTTCTCGCAAACCAATCGATGTTTTCTGATAGTATGCATCGCGCCGCGTCGGGCTATATGCTTGTTTAGTTTGTAGCAGCGATCGTTTTGAATTTTTGGAAAAATACCGGTTCGCATCGGTGCGATGGCAAAATTTTTGGGTGTTCGGCGACCGCTGATCGACAAAAAAGTGAGTATAAAATATTTCACAACAGGGCTCGCTTCTCGCAAACCAATCGATGTTTTCTGATAGTATGCATCGCGCCGCGTCGGGCTATATGCTTGTTTAGTAGCAGCGATCGTTTTGAATTTTTGGAAAAAATACCGGTTCGCATCGGTGGGATGGCAAAATTTTTTGGGTGTTCGGCGACCGCTGATCGACAAAAAAGTGAGTATGAAATATTTCACAACAGGGCTCGCTTCTCGCAAACCAATCGATGTTTTCTGATAGTATGCATCGCGCCGCGTCGGGCTATATGCTTGTTTAGTAGCAGCGATCGTTTTGAATTTTGGAAAAAATACCGGTTCGCATCGGTGGGATGGCAAAATTTTTTGGGTGTTCGGCGACCGCTGATCGACAAAAAAAGTGAGTATAAAATATTTCACAACAGGGCTCGCTTCTCGCAAACCAATCGATGTTTTCTGATAGTATGCATCGCGCCGCGTCGGGCTATATGCTTGTTTAGTAGCAGCGATCGTTTTGAATTTTGGAAAAAATACCGGTTCGCATCGGTGGGATGGCAAAATTTTTTGGGTGTTCGGCGACCGCTGATCGACAAAAAAGTGAGTATGAAATATTTCACAACAGGGCTCGCTTCTCGCAAACCAATCGATGTTTTCTGATAGTATGCATCGCGCCGCGTCGGGCTATATGCTTGTTTAGTAGCAGCGATCGTTTTGAATTTTGGAAAAAATACCGGTTCGCATCGGTGGGATGGCAAAATTTTTTGGGTGTTCGGCGACCGCTGATCGACAAAAAAGTGAGTATAAAATATTTCACAACAGGGCTCGCTTCTCGCAAACCAATCGATGTTTTCTGATAGTATGCATCGCGCCGCGTCGGGCTATATGCTTGTTTAGTAGCAGCGATCGTTTTGAATTTTTGGAAAAATACCGGTTCGCATCGGTGGATGGCAAAATTTTTGGGTGTTCGGCGACCGCTGATCGACAAAAAAGTGAGTATAAAATATTTCACAACAGGGCTCGCTTCTCGCAAACCAATCGATGTTTTCTGATAGTATGCATCGCGCCGCGTCGGGCTATATGCTTGTTTAGTAGCAGCGATCGTTTTGAATTTTGGAAAAAATACCGGTTCGCATCGGTGGGATGGCAAAATTTTTTGGGTGTTCGGCGACCGCTGATCGATTTCACAAAAAAGTGAGTATGAAATATTTCACAACAGGGCTCGCTTCTCGCAAACCAATCGATGTTTTCTGATAGTATGCACAACAGCGCCGCGTCGGGCTATATGCTTGTTTAGTAGCAGCGATCGTTTTGAATTTTGGAAAAAATACCGGTTCGCATCGGTGGGATGGCAAAATTTTTTGGGTGTTCGGCGACCGCTGATCGACAAAAAAGTGAGTATAAAATATTTCACGCGTCGGGCCATATGCTTGTTTAGTAGCAGCGATCGTTTTGAATTTTGGAAAAAATACCGGTTCGCATCGGTGGAATGCAAAATTTTTTGGGTGTTCGAGGACCGCTGATCGAAAAAAAAGTGAGTATGAAATATTTCACAACAGGGCTCGCTTCTCGCAACGCAATCGATGTTTTCTGATAGTATGCATCGCGCCGCGTCGGGCTATATGCTTGTTTAGTAGCAGCGATCGTTTTTAAGTTTTGAAAAAATACCGGTTCGCATCGGTGGGATGGCAAAATTTTTTGGGTGTTCGGCGACCGCTGATCGACAAAAAAAGTGAGTATAAAATATTTCACAACAGGGCTCGCTTCTCGCAAACCAATCGATGTTTTCTGATAGTATGCATCGCGCCGCGTCGGGCTATATGCTTGTTTAGTAGCAGCGATCGTTTTGAATTTTTGAAACGGTTCGCATCGGTGGGATGGCAAAATTTTTTGGGTGTTCGGCGACCGCTGATCGACAAAAAAAGTGAGTATAAAATATTTCACAACAGGGCTCGCTTCTCGCAAACCAATCGATGTTTTCTGATAGTATGCATCGCGCCGCGTCGGGCTATATGCTTGTTTAGTAGCAGCGATCGTTTTGAATTTTTTGAAAAAATACCGGTTCGCATCGGTGGAATGGCAAAATTTTTTGGGTGTTCGAGGACCGCTGATCGACAAAAAAAGTGAGTATGAAATATTTCACAACAGGGCTCGCTTCTCGCAACGCAATCGATGTTTTCTGATAGTATGCATCGCGCCGCGTCGGGCTATATGCTTGTTTAGTAGCAGCGATCGTTTTTAATTTTTGAAAAAATACCGGTTCGCATCGGTGGGATGGCAAAATTTTTTGGGTGTTCGGCGACCGCTGATCGACAAAAAAAAGTGAGTATAAAATATTTCACAACAGGGCTCGCTTCTCGAAAACCAATCGATGTTTTCTGATAGTATGCATCGCGCCGCGTCGGGCTATATGCTTGTTTAGTAGCAGCGATCGTTTTGAATTTTGAAAAAATACCGGTTCGCATCGGTGGAATGGCAAAATTTTTTGGGTGTTCGAGGACCGCTGATCGACAAAAAAGTGAGTATGAAATATTTCACAACAGGGCTTCTCGCAAACCAATCGATGTTTTCTGATAGTATGCATCGCGCCGCGTCGGGCTATATGCTTGTTTAGTAGCAGCGATCGTTTTGAATTTTTGGAAAAAATACCGGTTCGCATCGGTGGGATGGCAAAATTTTTTGGGTGTTCGGCGACCGCTGATCGACAAAAAAAGTGAGTATGAAATATTTCACAACAGGGCTCGCTTCTCGCAAACCAATCGATTTTTTCTGATAGTATGCATCGCGCCGCGTTGGGCTATATGCTTGTTTAGTAGCAGCGATCGTTTTGAATTTTTGGAAAAAATACCGGTTCGCATCGGTGGGATGGCAAAATTTTTTGGGTGTTCGGCGACCGCTGATCGACAAAAAAGTGAGTATGAAATATTTCACAACAGGGCTCGCTTCTCGCAAACCAATCGATGTTTTCTGATAGTATGCATCGCGCCGCGTCGGGCTATATGCTTGTTTAGTAGCAGCGATCGTTTTGAATTTTTGGAAAAATACCGGTTCGCATCGGTGGGATGGCAAAATTTTTTGGGTGTTCGGCGACCGCTGATCGACAAAAAAAAGTGAGTATGAAATATTTCACAACAGGGCTCGCTTCTCGCAAACCAATCGATGTTTTCTGATAGTATGCATCGCGCCGCGTCGGGCTATATGCTTGTTTAGTAGCAGCGATCGTTTTGAATTTTTGAAAAAATACCGGTTCGCATCGGTGGGATGGTAAAATTTTTTGGGTGTTCGGCGACCGCTGATCGACAAAAAAAGTGAGTATGAAATATTTCACAACAGGGCTCGCTTCTCGCAAACCAATCGATTTTTTCTGATAGTATGCATCGCGCCGCGTTGGGCTATATGCTTGTTTAGTAGCAGCGATCGTTTTGCATTTTTGGAAAAAATACCGGTTCGCATCGGTGGGATGGCAAAATTTTTTGGGTGTTCGGCGACCGCTGATCGACAAAAAAAAGTGAGTATGAAATATTTCACAACAAGGCTCGCTTCTCGCAAACCAATCGATGTTTTCTGATAGTATGCATCGCGCCGCGTCGGGCTATATGCTTGTTAAGTAGCAGCGATCGTTTTGAATTTTTGAAAAAATACCGGTTCGCATCGGTAGGATGGCAAAATCTTTTGGGTGTTCGGCGACCGCTGATCGATAAAAGTAGTAAGTATAAAATATTTCACAACAGGGCGCGTTTCTCGCAAACCAATCGATGTTTTCTGATAGTATGCATTGCGCCGCGTCGGGCTATATGCTTGTTTAGTAGCAGCGATCGTTTTGAATTTTTGGAAAAAATACCGGTTCGCATCGGTGGGATGGCAAAATTTTTTGGGTGTTCGGCGACCGCTGATCGACAAAAAAAGTGAGAATGAAATATTACACAACAAGGCTCGCTTCTCGCAAACCAATCGATGTTTTCTGATAGTATGCATCGCGCCGCGTCGGGCTATATGCTTGTTTAGTAGCAGCGATCGTTTTGAATTTTTGAAAAAATACCGGTTCGCATCGGTGGAATGGCAAAATTTTTTGGGTGTTCGAGGACCGCTGATCGACAAAAAAAGTGAGTATGAAATATTTCACAACAGGGCTCGCTTCTCGCAAACCAATCGATGTTTTTTGATAGTATGCATCGCGCCGCGTCGGGCTATATGCTTGTTTAGTAGCAGCGATCGTTTTGAATTTTTGAAAAAATACCGGTTCGCATCGGTGGGATGGCAAAATTTTTTGGGTGTTCGGCGACCGCTGATCGACAAAAAAGTGAGTATGAAATATTTCACAACAGGGCTCGCTTCTCGCAAACCAATCGATGTTTTCTGATATCGCGCCGCGTCGGGCTATATGCTTGTTTAGTAGCAGCGATCGTTTTGAATTTTTGAAAAATACCGGTTCGCATCGGTGGGAATGGCAAAATTTTTTGGGTGTTCGAGGACCGCTGATCGACAAAAAAGTGAGTATAAAATATTTCACAACAGGGGCAATCGATGTTTTCTGATAGTATGCATCGCGCCGCGTCGGGCTATATGCTTGTTTAGTAGCAGCGATCGTTTTTTTTGGAAAAAATACCGGTTCGCATCGGTGGGATGGCAAAATTTTTTGGGTGTTCGGCGACCGCTGATCGACAAAAAAGTGAGTATGAAATATTTCACAACAGGGCGCTTCGCAAACCAATCGATGTTTTCTGATAGTATGCATCGCGCCGCGTCGGGCTATATGCTTGTTTAGTAGCAGCGATCGTTTTGAATTTTTGGAAAAAATACCGGTTCGCATCGGTGGGATGGCAAAATTTTTGGGTGTTCGGCGACCGCTGATCGACAAAAAAAGTGAGTATAAAATATTTCACAACAGGGCTCGCTTCTCGCAAACCAATCGATGTTTTCTGATAGTATGCATCGCGCCGCGTCGGGCTATATGCTTGTTTAGTAGCAGCGATCGTTTTGAATTTTTGAAAAAATACCGGTTCGCATCGGTGCGATGGCAAAATTTTTTGGGTGTTCGGCGACCGCTGATCGACAAAAAAGTGAGTATAAAATATTTCACAACAGGGCTCGCTTCTCGCAAACCAATCGATGTTTTCTGATAGTATGCATCGCGCCGCGTCGGGCTATATGCTTGTTTAGTAGCAGCGATCGTTTTAAATTTTTGGAAAAAAACGGTTCGCATCGGTGGATGGCAAAATTTTTTGGGTGTTCGGCGACCGCTGATCGACAAAAAAGTGAGTATGAAATATTTCACAACAGGGCTCGCTTCTCGCAAACCAATCGATGTTTTCTGATAGTATGCATCGCGCCGCGTCGGGCTATATGCTTGTTTAGTAGCAGCGATCGTTTTGAATTTTTGGAAATAATACCGGTTCGCATCGGTGGAATGGCAAATTTTTTGGGTGTTCGAGGACCGCTGATCGACAAAAAAGTGAGTATGAAATATTTCACAACAGGGCTCGCTTCTCGCAACGCAATCGATGTTTTCTGATAGTATGCATCGCGCCGCGTCGGGCTATATGCTTGTTTAGTAGCAGCGATCGTTTTGAATTTTGGAAAAAATACCGGTTCGCATCGGTGGGATGGCAAAATTTTTTGGGTGTTCGGCGACCGCTGATCGACAAAAAAAGTGAGTATAAAATATTTCACAACAGGGCTCGCTTCTCGCAAACCAATCGATGTTTTCTGATAGTATGCATCGCGCCGCGTCGGGCTATATGCTTGTTTAGTAGCAGCGATCGTTTTGAATTTTTGAAAAATACCGGTTCGCATCGGTGGGATGGCAAAATTTTTTGGGTGTTCGAGGACCGCTGATCGACAAAAAAAGTGAGTATAAATTATTTCACAACAGGACTCGCTTCTCGCAAACCAATCGATGTTTTCTGATAGTATGCATCGCGCCGCGTCGGGCTATATGCTTGTTTAGTAGCAGCGATCGTTTTTAATTTTTGGAAAAAATACCGGTTCGCATCGGTGGGATGGCAAATTTTTTGGGTGTTCGGCGACCGCTGATCGACAAAAAAGTGAGTATAAAATATTTCACAACAGGGCTCGCTTCTCGCAAACCAATCGATGTTTTCTGATAGTATGCATCGCGCCGCGTCGGGCTATATGCTTGTTTAGTAGCAGCGATCGTTTTGAATTTTTGGAAAAAATACCGGTTCGCATCGGTGGGATGGCAAAATTTTTGGGTGTTCGGCGACCGCTGATCGACAAAAAAGTGAGTATAAATTATTTCACAACAGGGCTCGCTTCTCGCAAACCAATCGATGTTTTCTGATAGTATGCATCGCGCCGCGTCGGGCTATATGCTTGTTTAGTAGCAGCGATCGTTTTGAATTTTTGAAAAAATAACGGTTCGCATCGGTGCGATGGCAAAATTTTTTGGGTGTTCGGCGACCGCTGATCGACAAAAAAGTGAGTATAAAATATTTCACAACAGGGCTCGCTTCTCGCAAACCAATCGATGTTTTCTGATAGTATGCATCGCGCCGCGTCGGGCTATATGCTTGTTTAGTAGCAGCGATCGTTTTGAATTTTTGGAAAAAATACCGGTTCGCATCGGTGGGATGGCAAAATTTTTTGGGTGTTCGGCGACCGCTGATCGACAAAAAAAGTGAGTATAAAATATTTCACAACAGGGCTCGCTTCTCGCAAACCAATCGATGTTTTCTGATAGTATGCATCGCGCCGCGTCGGGCTATATGCTTGTTTAGTAGCAGCGATCGTTTTGAATTTTGGAAAAAATACCGGTTCGCATCGGTGGGATGGCAAAATTTTTTGGGTGTTCGGCGACCGCTGATCGACAAAAAAAAGTGAGTATGAAATATTTCACAACAGGGCTCGCTTCTCGCAAACCAATCGATGTTTTCTGATAGTATGCATCGCGCCGCGTCGGGCTATATGCTTGTTTAGTAGCAGCGATCGTTTTGAATTTTTGAAAAAATACCGGTTCGCATCGGTGGGATGGCAAAATTTTTTGGGTGTTCGGCGACCGCTGATCGACAAAAAAGTGAGTATGAAATATTTCACAACAGGGCTCGCTTCTCGCAAACCAATCGATGTTTTCTGATAGTATGCATCGCGCCGCGTCGGGCTATATGCTTGTTTAGTAGCAGCGATCGTTTTGAATTTTTGGAAAAAATACCGGTTCGCATCGGTGGGATGGCAAAATTTTTTGGGTGTTCGGCGACCGCTGATCGACAAAAAAGTGAGTATGAAATATTTCACAACAGGGCTCGCTTCTCGCAAACCAATCGATGTTTTCTGATAGTATGCATCGCGCCGCGTCGGGCTATATGCTTGTTTAGTAGCAGCGATCGTTTTGAATTTTGGAAAAATACCGGTTCGCATCGGTGGGGATGGCAAAATTTTTTGGGTGTTCGGCGACCGCTGATCGACAAAAAAGTGAGTATGAAATATTTCACAACAGGGCTCGCTTCTCGCAAACCAATCGATGTTTTTCTGATAGTATGCATCGCGCCGCGTCGGGCTATATGCTTGTTTAGTAGCAGCGATCGTTTTGAATTTTTGGAAAAAATACCGGTTCGCATCGGTGGGATGGCAAAATTTTTTGGGTGTTCGGCGACCGCTGATCGACAAAAAAGTGAGTATGAAATATTTCACAACAAGGCTCGCTTCTCGCAAACCAATCGATGTTTTCTGATAGTATGCATCGCGCCGCGTCGGGCTATATGCTTGTTTAGTAGCAGCGATCGTTTTGAATTTTTGGAAAAAATACCGGTTCGCATCGGTGGGATGGCAAAATTTTTTGGGTGTTCGGCGACCGCTGATCGACAAAAAAAGTGAGTATGAAATATTTCACAACAGGGCTCGCTTCTCGCAAACCAATCGATGTTTTCTGATAGTATGCATCGCGCCGCGTCGGGCTATATGCTTGTTTAGTAGCAGCGATCGTTTTGAATTTTTGGAAAAAATACCGGTTCGCATCGGTGGGATGGCAAAATTTTTGGGTGTTCGGCGACCGCTGATCGACAAAAAAGTGAGTATGAAATATTTCACAACAGGGCTCGCTTCTCGCAAACCAATCGATGTTTTCTGATAGTATGCATCGCGCCGCGTCGGGCTATATGCTTGTTTAGTAGCAGCGATCGTTTTGAATTTTGGAAAAAATACCGGTTCGCATCGGTGGGATGGCAAAATTTTTTGGGTGTTCGGCGACCGCTGATCGACAAAAAAGTGAGTATGAAATATTTCACAACAGGGCTCGCTTCTCGCAAACCAATCGATGTTTTCTGATAGTATGCATCGCGCCGCGTCGGGCTATATGCTTGTTTAGTAGCAGCGATCGTTTTGAATTTTGGAAAAAATACCGGTTCGCATCGGTGGAATGGCAAAATTTTTTGGGTGTTCGGCGACCGCTGATCGACAAAAAAGTGAGTATGAAATATTTCACAACAGGGCTCGCTTCTCGCAACGCAATCGATGTTTTCTGATAGTATGCATCGCGCCGCGTCGGGCTATATGCTTGTTTAGTAGCAGCGATCGTTTTGAATTTTTGGAAAAATACCGGTTCGCATCGGTGGGATGGCAAAATTTTTTGGGTGTTCGGCGACCGCTGATCGACAAAAAAGTGAGTATGAAATATTTCACAACAGGGCTCGCTTCTCGCAAACCAATCGATGTTTTCTGATAGTATGCATCGCGCCGCGTCGGGCTATATGCTTGTTTAGTAGCAGCGATCGTTTTGAATTTTTGGAAAAATACCGGTTCGCATCGGTGGGATGGCAAAATTTTTTGGGTGTTCGGCGACCGCTGATCGACAAAAAAGTGAGTATGAAATATTTCACAACAGGGCTCGCTTCTCGCAAACCAATCGATGTTTTCTGATAGTATGCATCGCGCCGCGTCGGGCTATATGCTTGTTTAGTAGCAGCGATCGTTTTGAATTTTGGAAAAAATACCGGTTCGCATCGGTGGGATGGCAAAATTTTTTGGGTGTTCGGCGACCGCTGATCGACAAAAAAAGTGAGTATGAAATATTTCACAACAAGGCTCGCTTCTCGCAAACCAATCGATGTTTTCTGATAGTATGCATCGCGCCGCGTCGGGCTATATGCTTGTTTAGTAGCAGCGATCGTTTTGAATTTTTGGAAAAAATACCGGTTCGCATCGGTAGGATGGCAAAATCTTTTGGGTGTTCGGCGACCGCTGATCGACAAAAATAGTGAGTATAAAATATTTCACAACAGGGCGCGCTTCTCGCAAACCAATCGATGTTTTCTGATAGTATGCATTGCGCCGCGTCGGGCTATATGCTTGTTTAGTAGCAGCGATCGTTTTGAATTTTTGGAAAAAATACCGGTTCGCATCGGTGGGATGGCAAAATTTTTTGGGTGTTCGGCGACCGCTGATCGACAAAAAAAGTGAGAATGAAATATTTCACAACAAGGCTCGCTTCTCGCAAACCAATCGATGTTTTCTGATAGTATGCATCGCGCCGCGTCGGGCTATATGCTTGTTTAGTAGCAGCGATCGTTTTGAATTTTTGAAAAATACCGGTTCGCATCGGTGGGATGGCAAAATTTTTGGGTGTTCGGCGACCGCTGATCGACAAAAAAGTGAGTATGAAATATTTCACAACAGGGCTCGCTTCTCGCAAACCAATCGATGTTTTCTGATAGTATGCATCGCGCCGCGTCGGGCTATATGCTTGTTTAGTAGCAGCGATCGTTTTGAATTTTGGAAAAAATACCGGTTCGCATCGGTGGGATGGCAAAATTTTTTGGGTGTTCGGCGACCGCTGATCGACAAAAAAAGTGAGTATGAAATATTTCACAACAGGGCTCGCTTCTCGCAAACCAATCGATGTTTTCTGATAGTATGCATCGCGCCGCGTCGGGCTATATGCTTGTTTAGTAGCAGCGATCGTTTTGAATTTTGGAAAAAATACCGGTTCGCATCGGTGGGATGGCAAAATTTTTTGGGTGTTCGGCGACCGCTGATCGACAAAAAAGTGAGTATGAAATATTTCACAACAGGGCTCGCTTCTCGCAAACCAATCGATGTTTTCTGATAGTATGCATCGCGCCGCGTCGGGCTATATGCTTGTTTAGTAGCAGCGATCGTTTTGAATTTTGGAAAAAATACCGGTTCGCATCGGTGCGATGGCAAAATTTTTTGGGTGTTCGGCGACCGCTGATCGACAAAAAAAGTGAGTATGAAATATTTCACAACAGGGCTCGCTTCTCGCAAACCAATCGATGTTTTCTGATAGTATGCATCGCGCCGCGTCGGGCTATATGCTTGTTTAGTAGCAGCGATCGTTTTGAATTTTTGGAAAAATACCGGTTCGCATCGGTGGGATGGCAAAATTTTTGGGTGTTCGGCGACCGCTGATCGACAAAAAAAGTGAGTATAAAATATTTCACAACAGGGCTCGCTTCTCGCAAACCAATCGATGTTTTCTGATAGTATGCATCGCGCCGCGTCGGGCTATATGCTTGTTTAGTAGCAGCGATCGTTTTGAATTTTGGAAAAAATACCGGTTCGCATCGGTGGGATGGCAAAATTTTTTGGGTGTTCGGCGACCGCTGATCGACAAAAAAGTGAGTATAAAATATTTCACAACAGGGCTCGCTTCTCGCAAACCAATCGATGTTTTCTGATAGTATGCATCGCGCCGCGTCGGGCTATATGCTTGTTTAGTAGCAGCGATCGTTTTGAATTTTTGGAAAAAATACCGGTTCGCATCGGTGGGATGGCAAAATTTTTTGGGTGTTCGGCGACCGCTGATCGACAAAAAAGTGAGTATAAAATATTTCACAACAGGGCTCGCTTCTCGCAAACCAATCGATGTTTTCTGATAGTATGCATCGCGCCGCGTCGGGCTATATGCTTGTTTAGTAGCAGCGATCGTTTTGAATTTTTGGAAAAAATAACGGTTCGCATCGGTGCGATGGCAAAATTTTTTGGGTGTTCGAGGACCGCTGATCGACAAAAAAAGTGAGTATGAAATATTTCACAACAGGGCTCGCTTCTCGCAAACCAATCGATGTTTTCTGATAGTATGCATCGCGCCGCGTCGGGCTATATGCTTGTTTAGTAGCAGCGATCGTTTTGAATTTTTGGAAAAAATACGGTTCGCATCGGTGCGATGGCAAAATTTTTGGGTGTTCGAGGACCGCTGATCGACAAAAAAGTGAGTATGAAATATTTCACAACAGGGCTCGCTTCTCGCAAACCAATCGATGTTTTCTGATAGTATGCATCGCGCCGCGTCGGGCTATATGCTTGTTTAGTAGCAGCGATCGTTTTTAATTTTTGGAAAAAATACCGGTTCGCATCGGTGGAATGGCAAAATTTTTTGGGTGTTCGGCGACCGCTGATCGACAAAAAAGTGAGTATGAAATATTTCACAACAGGGCTCACTTCTCGAAAAACCAATCGATGTTTTCTGATAGTATGCATCGCGCCGCGTCGGGCTATATGCTTGTTTAGTAGCAGCGATCGTTTTTAATTTTGAAAAAATACCGGTTCGCATCGGTGGGATGGCAAAATTTTTTGGGTGTTCGGCGACCGCTGATCGACAAAAAAAGTGAGTATAAATTATTTCACAACAGGGCTCGCTTCTCGAAAACCAATCGATGTTTTCTGATAGTATGCATCGCGCCGCGTCGGGCTATATGCTTGTTTAGTAGCAGCGTTCGTTTTGAATTTTTGGAAAAAATACCGGTTCGCATCGGAGGAATGGCAAAATTTTTTGGGTGTTCGAGGACCGCTGATCGACAAAAAAAGTGAGTATGAAATATTTCACAACAGGGCTCGCTTCTCGCAAACCAATCGATGTTTTCTGATAGTATGCATCGCGCCGCGTTGGGCTATATGCTTGTTTAGTAGCAGCGATCGTTTTGAATTTTGGAAAAATACCGGTTCGCATCGGTGGATGGCAAAATTTTTTGGGCGTTCGGCGACCGCTGATCGACAAAAAAGTGAGTATGAAATATTTCACAACAGGGCTCGCTTCTCGCAAACCAATCGATTTTTTCTGATAGTATGCATCGCGCCGCGTTGGGCTGGTAGGATGGCAAATCTTTTGGGTGTTTGGCGACCGCTGATCGACAAAAAAAGTGAGTATAAAATATTTCACAACAGGCGCGCTTCTCGCAAACCAATCGATGTTTTCTGGATAGTATGCAATTGCGCCGCGTCGGCTATATGCTTGTTTAGTAGCAGCGATCGTTTTGAATTTTTTGGAAAATACCGGTT
>JAGVSL010000303.1:0-24484 GCA_022494535.1 Himalopsyche phryganea
ATATATGTCTGACGATTAGCTTTAACACAAAGGTCTTACAGCATATCTTATCATAGAGTTTCGCTTCGAGACGAGCGCACACAGCGTCGTAAAACAGTACGAAATCGTATGCAGCTAAGCAGTTTGAGAGTGCTTTAGGCCTGCGTAGGCACTGCTGCGCACCTGGTCATCGCCTCTAAGTGCAGGCAGATTACTGCGTGTACGCCAGGGTTATCAGTTAGCTTCGCAGGGTGACAACCTTGAAAGTGGATCTTCCCGCAGCTGTATGGAATAACTTACATACTAAAATGACACAGTGCGAAAATGGCGCCAAAACGCACCACCTGCAAGGCGCACAGTGAGAGTGACGAGTAGCTAACTATATATGTCTGAAGATTTACTTTTGCGCAGGGTGAAACAGCAGATCACATCATAGAGATTCGCTTCGAGACGAGCGCACACAGCGCGATGTAACAATGCGAAATCGTATGCAGCTAAGCAGTTTTGACAGTGCTTCAGGCCTGCGTAGGCATTGTTGCGCACCTGGTCATCGCGCTCTTAAAGCAGGCGGGTGCACTGTGTGTACGCCAGGGTAACCAGTTGGCTTCGCAGGGTGACGACCTTGAGGATCGCCCGCAGCTGTATGGAATAACTTACATACTAAAATGACACAGTGCAAAAATGGCATCAAAACGCACCACCTGCAAGGCGCACAGTGAGCGAGTAGCTAGCTATATATGTCTGAAGATTCACTTTTGCGCAGGGGTGAAACAGCAGATCACATCATAGAGATTCGCATCGAGACGAGCGCACACAGCGCGATGTAACAATGCGAAATCGTATGCAGCTAAGCAGTTTTGACAGTGCGTCAGGCCTGCGTAGGCAGTGCTGCGCACCTGGTCATCGCACTCTAATGGCAGGCGGGTGCACTGCGTGTACGCCAGGGTTATCGATAAGCTTCACAGGGTGACGACCTTGAGGATCGCCCGCAGCTGTATGGAATAACTTACATACTAAAATTACACAGTGCGAAAATGACGCCAAAACGCACCACCCTGCAAGGCGCACAGTGAGAGCGAGTAGCTAGCTATATATGTCTGACGATTCGCTTTTTATACAAAAGGTCTAACAACACATCTTATCATAGAGTTTCGTTTCGAGACGAGCGCACACAGCGCCATGTAACAATGCGAAATCGTATGCAGCTAGACAGTTTTAGAGTGCTTCAGGCCTGCGTAGGCTGTGCTGCGCACCTGGTCATCGCACTCTTATGGCAGGCGGGTGCACTGCGTGTACGCTAGGGTTATCGATAAGCTTCACAGGGTGACGACCTTGAGGATCGCCCGCAGCTGTATGGAATAACTTACATACTAAAATTACACAGTGCGAAAATGACGCCAAAACGCACCACCTGCAAGGCGCACAGTGAGAGCGAGTAGCTAGCTATATATGTCTGACGATTTGCTTTTATACAAAGGTCTAACAGCATATCTTATCATAGAGTTTCGCTTCGAGACGAGCGCACACAGCGTCATAAAACAATGCGAAATCGTATGCAGCTAAGCAGTTTTGAGAGTGCTTTAGGCCTGCGTAGGCACTGCTGCGCACCTGGTCATCGCACTCTAAGTGCAGGCGGGTGCACTGCGTGTACGCCAGGGTAACCAGTTAGCTTCGCAGGGTGACGGCCTTGAGGATCGCCCGCAGCTGTATGGAATAACTTACATACTAAAATGACACAGTGCAAAAATGGCGCCAAAACGCACCACCTGCAAGGCGCACAGTGAGAGCGAGTAGCTAGCTATATATGTCTGACGATTTACTTTTGCGCAGGGGTGAAACAGCAAATCACATCATAGAGATTCGCTTCGAGACGAGCGCACACAGCGCGATGTAACAATGCGAAATCGTATGCAGCTAAGCAGTTTTGACAGTGCTTCAGGCCTGCGTAGGCATTGTTGCGCACCTGGTCATCGCGCTTTTAAAGCAGGCGGGTGCACTGCGTGTACGCCAGGGTTACCAGTTGGCTTCGCAGGGTGACGACCTTGAGGATCGCCCGCAGCTGTATGGAATAACTTACATACTAAAATGACACAGTGCAAAAATGGCGCCAAAACGCACCACCTGTAAGGCGCACAGTGAGAGCGAGTAGCTAGCCATATATGTCTGACGATTCGCTTTTATACAAAGGTCTAACAGCTTATCTTATCATAGAGTTTCGCTTCGAGACGAGCGCACACAGCGTCATAAAACAATGCGAAATCGTATGCAGCTAAGCAGTTTTGAGAGTGCTTTAGGCCTGCGTAGGCACTGCTGCGCACCTGGTCATCGCACTCGTAGTGCAGGCGGGTGCACTGCGTGTACGCCAGGGTTAAAAGTTAGCTTCGCAGGTTGACAACCTTGAGGATCGCCCGCAGCTGTATGGAATAACTTACAAAATAAAATGACACAGTGCGAAAATTGCACCAAAACGCACCACCTGCAAGGCGCACAGTGAGAGCGAGTAGCTAGCTATATGTCTGAAGATTCACTTTTGCGCAGGGGTGAAACAGCAGATCACATCATAGAGATTCGCTTCGAGACGAGCGCACACAGCGCGATGTAACAATGCGAAATCGTATGCAGCTAAGCAGTTTTGAAAGTGCTTCAGGCCTGCGTAGGCAGTGCTGCGCACCTGGTCATCGCACTCTAATGGCAGGCGGGTGCACTGCGTGTACGCCAGGGTTACCAGTAAGCTTCGCAGGGTGACGACCTTGAGGATCGCCCGCAGCTGTATGGAATAACTTACATACTAAAATGACACAGTGCGAAAATTGCGCCAAAACGCACCACCTGCAAGGCGCACAGTGAGAGCGAGTAGCTAGCTATATATATCTGACGATTCGCTTTTATACAAAGGTCTAACAGCATATCTTATCATAGAGTTTCGCTTCGAGACGAGCGCACACAGCGTCATAAAACAATGCGAAATCGTATGCAGCTCAGCAGTTTTGAGAGTGCTTTAGGCCTGCGTAGGCACTGCTGCGCACCTGGTCATCGCACTCTAAGTGCAGGCGGGTGCACTGCGTGGACGCCAGGGTAACCAGTTAGCTTCGCAGGGTGACGACCTTGAGGATCGCCCGCAGCTGTATGGAATAACTTTCATACTAAAATGACACAGTGCAAAAATGGCGCCAAAACGCACCACCTGCAAGGCGCACAGTGAGAGCGAGTAGCAAGCTATATATGTCTGACGATTCGCTTTAACACAAAGGTCTTACAGCATATCTTATCATAGAGTTTCGCTTCGAGACGAGCGCACACAGCGTCATAAAACAATGCGAAAT
Source organism: Himalopsyche phryganea (assembly GCA_022494535.1). Lineage (NCBI taxonomy): Eukaryota > Metazoa > Arthropoda > Insecta > Trichoptera > Rhyacophilidae > Himalopsyche > Himalopsyche phryganea. The sequence continues at coordinate 3,303 of JAGVSL010000303.1, forward strand.
CGTATGCAGCTAAGCAGTTTTGAGAGTGCTTTAGGCCTGCGTAGGCACTGCTGCGCACCTGGTCATCGCACTCTAAGTGCAGGCGGGTGCACTGCGTGTACGGCAGGGTTATCAGTTAGCTTCGCAGGGTGACAACCTTGAGGATCACCCGCAGCTGTATGGAATAACTTACATACTAAAATGACACAGTGCGAAAATGGCACCAAAACGCACCACCTGCAAGGCGCACAGTGTGAGCGAGTAGCTAGCTATATATGTCTGAAGATTTACTTTTGCGCAGGGGTGAAACAGCAGATCACATCATAGAGATTCGCTTCGAGACGAGCGCACACAGCGCGATGTAACAATGCGAAATCGTATGCAGCTAAGCAGTTTTGACAGTGCTTCAGGCCTGCGTAGGCATTGTTGCGCACCTGGTCATCGCGCTCTTAAAGCAGGCGGGTGCACTGCGTGTACGCCAGGGGGTTACCAGTTGGCTTCGCAGGGTGACGACCTTGAGGATCGCCCGCAGCTGTATGGAATAACTTACATACTAAAATGACACAGTGCAAAAATGGCATCAAAACGCACCACCTGCAAGGCGCACAGTGAGAGCGAGTAGCTAGCTATATATGTCTGAAGATTCACTTTTGCGCAGGGCTGAACTAGCAGATCACATCATAGAGATTCGCTTCGAGACGAGCGCACACAGCACGATGTAACAATGCGAAATCGTATGCAGCTAAGCAGTTTTGACAGTGCTTCAGGCCTGAGTAGGCAGTGCTGCGCACCTGGTCATCGCACTCTAATGGCAGGCGGGTGCACTGCGTGTACGCCAGGGTTATCGATAAGCTTCACAGGGTGACGACCTTGAGGATCGCCCGCAGCTGTATGGAATAACTTACATCCTAAAATTACACAGTGCGAAAATGACGCCAAAACGCACCACCTGTAAGGCGCACAGTGAGAGCGAGTAGCTAGCTATATATGTCTGACGATTCGCTTTTATAGAAAGGTCTAACAACACATCTTATCATAGAGTCTCGCTTCGAGACGAGCGCACACAGCGCCATGTAACAATGCGAAATCGTATGCAGCTAGACAGTTTTGAGAGTGCTTCAGGCCTGCGTAGGCTGTGCTGCGCACCTGGTCATCATACTCTTATGGCAGGCGGGTGCACTGCGTGTTCGCTAGGGTTATCGATAAGCTTCACAGGGTGACGACCTTGAGGATCGCCCGCAGCTGTATGGAATAACTTACATACTAAAATTACACAGTGCGAAAATGACGCCAAAACGCACCACCTGCAAGGCGCACAGTGAGAGCGAGTAGCTAGCTATATATGTCTGACGATTTGCTTTTATACAAAGGTCTAACAGCATATCTTATCATAGAGTTTCGCTTCGAGACGAGCGCACACAGCGTCATAAAACAATGCGAAATCGTATGCAGCTAAGCAGTTTTGAGAGTGCTTTAGGCCTGCGTAGGCACTGCTGCGCACCTGGTCATCGCACTCTAAGTGCAGGCGGGTGCACAGCGTGTACGCCAGGGTAACCAGTTAGCTTCGCAGGGTGACGACCTTGAGGATCGCACGCAGCTGTATGGAATAACTTACATACTAAAATGACACAGTGCAAAAATGGCGCCAAAACGCACCACCTGCAAGGCGCACAGTGAGCGAGTAGCTAGCTATATATGTCTGACGATTCGCTTTTATACAAAGGTCTAACAGCATATCTTATCATAGAGTTTCGCTTCGAGACGAGCGCACACAGCGTCATAAAACAATGCGAAATCGTATGCAGCTAAGCAGTTTTGAGAGTGCTTTAGGCCTGCGTAGGCACTGCTGCGGACCTGGTCATCGCACTCTAAGTGCAGGCGGGTGCACTGTACGGCAGGGTTATCAGTTAGCTTCGCAGGGTGACAACCTTGAGGATCGCCCGCAGCTGTATGGAATAACTTACATACTAAAATGACACAGTGCGAAAATGGCACCAAAACGCACCACCTGCAAGGCGCACAGTGAGAGCGAGTAGCTAGCTATATATGTCTGAAGATTATCTTTTGCGCAGGGGTGAAACAGCAGATCACATCATAGAGATTCGCTTCGAGACGAGCGCACACAGCGCGATGTAACAATGTGAAATCGTATGCAGCTAAGCAGTTTTGACAGTGCTTCAGGCCTGCGTAGGCATTGTTGCGCACCTGGTCATCGCGCTCTTAAAGCAGGCGGGTGCACTGCGTGTACGCCAGGGTTACCAGTTGGCTTCGCAGGGTGACGACCTTGAGGATCGCCCGCAGCTGTATGGAATAACTTACATACTAAAATTACACAGTGCGAAAATGACGCCAAAACGCAACACCTGCAAGGCGCACAGTAAGAGCGAGTAGCTAGCTATATATGTCTGACGATTCGCTTTTATACAAAGGTCAAACAACACATCTTATCATAGAGTTTCGCTTCGTGACGAGCGCACACAGCGCCATGTAACAATGCGAAATCGTATGCTGCTAGACAGTTTTGAGAGTGCTTCAGGCCTGCGTAGGCAGTGCTGCGCACCTGGTCATCGCACTCTTATGGCATGCGGGTGCACTGCGTGTACGCCAGGGTTATCGATAAGCTTCACAGGGTGACGACCTTGAGCATCGCCCGCAGCTGTATGGAATAACTTACATACTAAAATTACACAGTGCAAAAATGGCGCCAAAACGCACCACCTGCAAGGCGCACAGTGAGAGCGAGTAGCTAGCTATATATGTCTGACGATTCGCTTTTATACAAAGGTCTAACAGCATATCTTATCATAGAGTTTCGCTTCGAGACGAGCGCACACAGCGTCATAAAACAATGCGAAATCGTATGCAGCTAAGCAGTTTTGAGGCCTGCGTAGGCACTTCTGCGCACTTGGTCATCGCACTCTAAGTGCAGGCGGGTGCACTGCGTGTACGCCAGGGTTATAAGTTAGCTTCGCAGGGTGACAACCTTGAGGATCGCCCGCAGCTGTATGGAATAACTTACAAAATAAAATGACACAGTGCGAAAATGGCACCAAAACGCACCACCTGCAAGGCGCACAGTGAGCGAGTAGCTAGCTATATATGTCTGACGATTCGCTTTTATACAAAGGTCTAACAGCACATCTTATCATAGAGTTTCGCTTCGAGACGAGCGCACACAGCGTCATAAAACAATGCGAAATCGTATGCAGCTAAGCAGTTTTGAGAGTGCTTTAGGCCTGCGTAGGCACTGCTGCGCACCTGGTCATCGCACTCTAAGTGCAGGCGGGTGCACTGCGTGTACGCCAGGGTTATCAGTAAGCTTCGCAGGGTGACAACCTTGAGGATCGCCCGCAGCTGTATGGAATAACTTACATACGTGACACAGTGCGAAAATGGCACCAAAACGCACCACCTGCAAGGCGCAAAGTGAGAGCGAGTAGCTAGCTATATGTCTGAAGATTCACTTTTGCGCAGGGGTGAAACAGCAGATTACATCATAAAGATTCGCTTCGAGACGAGCGCACACAGCGCGATGTAACAATGCGAAATCGTATGCAGCTAAGCAGTTTTGACAGTGCTTCAGGCGTGCGAAGGCACTGCTGCGCACCTGGTCATCGCACTCTAAGTGCAGGCGGGTGCACTGCGTGTACGCTAGGGTTATCAGTTAGCTTCGCAGGGTGACAACCTTGAGGATCGCCCGCAGCTGTATGGAATAACTTACATACTAAAATGACACAGTGCAAAAATGGCGCCAAAACGCACCACCTGCAAGGCGCACAGTGAGAGCGAGTAGCTAGCTTTATATGTCTGAGGATTCGCTTTTATACAAAGGTCTTACAGCATATCTTATCATAAAGTTTCGCTTCGAGACGAGCGCACACAGCGTCATAAAACAATGCGAAATCGTATCCAGCTCAGCAGTTTTAGAGTGCTTTAGGCCTGCGTAGGCACTGCTGCGCACCTGGTCATCGCACTCTAAGTGCAGGCGGGTGCACTGCGTGTACGCCAGGGTAACCAGTTAGCTTCGCAGGGTGACGATCTTGAGGATCGCCCGCAGCTGTATGGAATAACTTTCATACTAAAATGACACAGTGCAAAAATGGCGCCAAAACGCACCACCTGCAAAGCGTTTAATAAAACATCAAAAGCAAGGGAAAAGGGCCCCAAAACCCAACCCCAAGGGCCCACAGTAAAAGGGTAGCATATTTTTTGAGTTCGCTTCCAAAGGCACAGCTATTTACAAAAGGTTTTGTTGAGCAGGGAAAGGTCTAAAAAAAAAGCGAAACTTGCGCCCCGTTTTGAATTTAGGCGCTGGGACTGCTGCAGGTATCCCCTTGTGGGGGGGTGCACCGGGTACGGGGAGGGGTTTTGTTTCTTCCCTACAATTTAACAGCGGTTTTGGGAAAAACAAAAAAAGCACAGTGGAAAATGGGACCAAAAGCAATCGGGGCAAGGTGACGAGTACATAATTGTTGAAGATTTTCGCGCGGGGGAAAAGCAATCCAAACATGAGTTGCTTCAGCGGGGACAGGCGGAAATGGTGTAAGGGAGAGTTTTTCATGCTGGGCCGCAGGAGTTCCATGGCTCGCGTTTTTAAAAAGGGGGTGCCGCGTGTAGATTACCCTTTTCCAGGGGAATTGAACGCCCCACTGAGGAATAACCATACTAAATACAATGCAAAAAACATCCCCAACCCCCGAAGGGGCACATAAGGATGCTCAAAGCGAAACACTTTTTCCCGGGGGAACTGCAGTACATTAGGTTCGCCCGAGAGAGGGCCCCCACCCTGTAACAATCAAAAGAGCGGGGAAGCGTTTTACATGGGACCGATGGGAGTTTGCGACCTGGATCCCCACTCTAAAGGACTCATCTAAACCCCTTTGAAAGCCAAGGGGGGATTAGGGTGCGGTAGTCTTAATCCCAAAATTCCTAAAAGCCCCAAAACCACCCCGTGGGCCCCGGACGAGGCACAAGCGCATTGTTTTATGAAAGGGTTTCAAACATTTTTAAAATTTGTTAGCGGGGAAACGCGCCATGCAAACAAATCTATGGCAGCGTTTTTAGGGGTTCGGCCCGGTCTGTTGGGGCCCCCGGTACAAACCCTTTTGGAGGGGGCAGCTGCTAGGGAAAAATTTCACAGGGGGCGATTTAGGACGCCCCACGAGGAATAACACTCTAAAATTACATTTGCAAAAAACCCCAAAGCACCCCCGCAACCACATAGAGGGTGCTCCCCAAAGCGAAAGCTTTTAACAAGCAAAGAATCTTTTCATGGTTTGCTTAGCGAGGCACGCGCATAAAACAATGCAAACGTTTCACAACAGTTTTGAGGGTCTTTTTGGGTGGAGGGTGGCCCCACCTGGATCGCACCAAATGAGGGGGTGCCACTTAGCCAGGGAAATTGCCCAGGGGGGGACCGAGGCGCCCAGTGAGGGTAACACATATAAAATGACAAGTAAAAAGGGCCCCCAAAACAACCCCAAGGGCCCTGAGACGAGACATATAATTTTAGATTTGTTTTTCAAAACTAACAGTATCTTTTTCTGGTTTGCCTTTTGAGACGGGCCAACGCGCATAAAACAAGCGAAATTTGCGCAGGTTTTTAGGGGGCCCGGTGGGGACGTGCGGGGGCGATATCACCAAAAAGCAGGGGAAAATTTTCGGGCAGGGATCAAAATTCGGGGCAAAATGAGGGCCCATTTGGAAAATTATTGCGAGGGGAAAAAAACAAAAAACCTTAAGCCAAAAGGAAAAAATAAATGGCCCCCCAAAATTTTAATTTCAGGGTGAGGGAGTCCACGGAAAGCTTGGCGGGGAGCGGTTTAAAAAGGGAACTTTTTTTCAGTGACAGGTCGGGCCCCCCCTAGGATTTTCACCCCATCCCCTTTAAAAGCACGGGGCACTGCGGCGCCAGGGACCCGTTTGGGGCATAGCCTTTAGGGTCCCCCCCCTTAGGAAAACACATCTAAAAAAAAGTCGGTGACGAAAAAACAACACCGCCAAGGGACATGGGAGTAGTGCTAAAGTTGAGATTTGCAAAGGGGGCAAAAACCCCTTATCATGATTTGCTTCGTGACGGGACCAGGATGTAACAAGGCGACTCAGCAGGAGGTGTTCGGCCCTACATCCAAAGCATCATTTTTTCACGGGCACCGGCGCCAGGGATGTAAACTTACATAGACCCTTTACATCGCCCCATAAAGGTAACACTACTAAAAAATTCCTCAAAAAAGGGGCCAAAAACCCCCCAAGCGAATGAACAGGGCTATTTAAGTCTGACTTGCTTTTTCAAAAGGTCAACGCAATTTTTATCAAGGTTTTTCCCCGGACAGGGCAACCGCAAAAACAAGCAAAGGGAAAACCGCAGTTTTGGATCTTTACCCCAGAAAGTGCGATGGCACGCACCTTTAGGCGGAGCGTTAGCCAGGGTTATCAGTTACTTTTGCAGGGGGAAACCGAGGGTCCCCATTTGGAAAATTTTCAAAGGACACAGGCGAAAATGGCCCAAAAAGACCCCCCAAGGCCCCCTGAAGGTTAGCTGCTTTTATTGCTGAAAGTTCCCTTTTGGGAGGGGTGAAACAGCCCGTCCCATGGCGCCCGGGGACCAAAACGCCGATGTAAAATAAACCACTTTGGGACAGTGCAGGCGCGACATTGGCGCACCTGGCAAAGGGGGTTTATGCGGGGGTTGCTTACCCCCGGGGGACCCGTTCTTTTAAAGGGGGCGCCCTTGGGCGCCCCACTGAGGAAAAAACATCAAAAAAAACCAGTGCAAAATGGGCCCAAAAAAATCGTAAAGGGGACGTGGACGGTAGCATTTTTTTTTGCGAGGTTCCTTTTTACAAAAGGTTTTTAAAACTTTCAAAGTTTCGCTTGAGGACGCCCAGCGTATAAAACAAACAAATGACCAGTGCATTTTTGGGCAGGGGCCCCTGAGCGCCATGGCATGCACTTAAGCGGCGGGGGGCCCGGTTTCCCAGGTAAAGGTCCCAAGGTCGCTTGAGGGCGCCCCAGCGTATAAAACCATCAAAAAGAACCCGTCAAAATGGGCCAAAAAACCCAAAACGCACGTGGACGGTATGCATTTTGTCGCGTTTGCTTTTTTAAAAAGGTTAAAGTACTTTCAAAAGGGCGCTTGAGGACGCCCCCGCGTATAAAACAATCAAATTTTCAGCAAAGGAAGGGACCTGCAGGCACGTGGACCGGTAGCACCCAATAGGCGGGCTGCTAACCCCCGGGGTTTAAAGACTTCCAGGTGGCGGGCGCCCAGCGAAAAACAATCAAAAAAGACAAGTGCAAAATGGGCCAAAAAACCCCCCGGGCACGTGGCAAGGTACATTAGTCGCTTTTGCTTTTTTCAAAAATTAACAGTACTTTCAAGAGGCCAGAGACGCCACGCGTTAAAAAAAATCAAAATAAATAACAGTTTTTTTAATGCAGGCCCCTGCAGGCCCTGGACCGGTACCACTTTAATGCGGGGGCACTTTCGCCCGGGTTACAGAGTTCCGGGTCCCTTGAGGACGCCCGCGCTGTAAATAATTACAACTAAATGACGGCGTGGACCCCGCCCACCTGCAAGGCCCCACAGTGAGGCGTAACTGCTTTTAGCAAGTTACTTTTTTCCGGGGTGAAACGCGATCCCCATCATAAAAACGTTCAGAAGCGCCCAAAACCATTAAAAACGAAACGTAGCACTAAATTTTGACATCTTTTTAGGCTTCTGGCCCCCTTCATGGTTTAGTAGGCGGGGCACGCGTGTAGCCGGACCGTTGGGTTCGGTGAGACCCTTGGGGGCCCCCCCGCGAGGTCTTCAAATTACACTAAAAAAAGGGGGCACCTCGTGGCGCCAGGGAACAGTAGCTTTTAAAATTTTACGATTGTTTTTTTCAACTAAAAGATTTTTATCTTTCCCCGAAAAGGCAAAACGCATGAAAAAATGGAAACGATGCAGCTAAATTTTGAGTCTTTAAAAGGTCTGGGGATCTCCCCGGTTTGCTCAAGAGGCGGGTGCACTGGGGTGTGCCCGGGTTAGAGCTTAGGGTGCGGAAAGGGCGCCCGCACTGTATGGAATTCTTACAACTTTCACGTGCGTTGCGCCAAACGACCCCCTGCAAAGGGCACATGAGAGCGGAGCGCTATAAAACTAATTTCCTTTTTAAAAAGGCAACGCAACTTTCAAGAGTTTCGTTTGAGAGAGGCCCAGCTATAAAAATGCGAAATTATGCAGCAACAGTTTTAGGTGTTTGGCCCCGAACGGCGCACCGGTCATGACCATGCACGGGTGCACCTTAGCCCGGGGTTTAGTTGCTTGCGGGTGCAACCTTTGGGCGCCCCGTGTTGCAATCTTTAAAAAAATTTCCATTTCGAAAAAGGACCAAAAAGCCAAAAGCAAAGGGGCCAGTGAGGATACTTAATATTTGACACGTTTTAAAAAGGCAAACATTCTTTCAAGGCGTTTTAGACAACCCCCTCATTAAAATGGAAATGAGGCCAACAGTTTTAAGGGGTTTTCCCCGGGCAGCGCCACCATACCTTAAAGCAGGGGGGGGATGCTTTTGCCGGGTTTCCCTGCTTCGCGGGGGGACACCTTGGTGCCCGCAGTTTTTGGTAAAAACCCCTACCAGTAAAAAACGCCCCGACCACCTAAGGGCCGGGAAACGAGATACTTAAAACTGCTTGCTTTTTTTAAAAGGCAAAGCAACTTTCAAGAGCCCTTGAGCGAGCGCAAAAAGGGCTAAAAAATCGTTTTTCGCTAAGCATTTTAAGGTTTGGCCTTTTTAGGACGGCGCACCGGTCATACCAATGCAGGGGTGCCTGCGTTGAGGGTCTTAGCTTTGAGGGTGCGACCTTTAAAGCCCCATGAGGGTTTTCAAATTTTTGACCAGGAAAAAAGGGGCCCCCGCACCTAAAGGGGCCAGTGAGACAGACTACTATAATGCACGTTCGTTTTCAAAGGCAACACTAACCCAAGGGGCGTTAGCGGCCAAAGGGCTAAAAAATGCGAAATTTTTTCAGCAGGGTTTTTTTTTGGTTTGGGTGGAGGCACCGCGCACCTGGCATCGATCTAATGCAGGGGGGGTGGTGTAGCCGGGTTTAATTGCTTGCAGGGGGACAAACCCTTTGGGGTTGCCCCCGCTGTATGGGTAACTTTAAAACTTTGACACTGGGAAAAAGGGCCCAAAAGAAAACCCCAACCAAAATGAACAGTGCAAAATTGCAAAAAACACTTTTCCAGGGGTGAAAAAAAAGTACTATAATTTTTGCTTGGGAAAACAAGGAAAAAAGCAAATCTATCATAGAAATTTTTTAGAGGCCCGGGTCTACTTTCGACCCTTTATCATTTTATGGAGGCGGGGGCACTGGGACCTGGGGACCATAAGTTCGCGGGTGACACCTTGAGGTCCCCCCCCGCTTAGGTAAAACTTAAAAAAACCGGCGAAAAGGAAACCACCCCCTAAGGGGCAATGGGCAACGCAAAACTGCACGCTTTTAACAAAATTTTCAGCATATTTTCTGAGTTTGCCAACAGGGAACAGCTCTAAAAAAATCGTCGACAGCAAGCGTTTTAATGCAGGGCCCCTAGGGAGCTGGCATGGATGCCCCTTTGGCGCGGGGCAGCTGCGCCGGGGAACCATTATTGCGGGTCACCGGGTCGCCCCAGCAGGAATAACTTACTTCAAGTGCAAAATGGGAAAAGCCCACCCGAAGGGACAAACAAGCGCAAATGCGCACGCATCAAAGGCTAAAAGCATACTTTCAAAAAGTTTGCTTCGAGACGAGCGCACACGCGCATAAAAAAAGGAAATCGTATGCAGCTAAGCAGTTTTGAAGTGCTTTAGGCCTGCGTAAGCGCGCACCCGGTCATCGCCTCTGGGACGGGTGCACGCGTGTCGCCAGGGTTACCAGTTAGCTTGCAGGGTGACGACCTTGAGGATGCCCGCAGCTGTATGGAATAACACATACTAAAAAAGACACAGTGGGAAAAAGGCGCCAAAAAGCACCACCTGCAAGGCGCACAGTGACAGCGAGTAGCTGGCTCTTAGAGATTTGCTTCGAGACGAGCGCCCCAGCGCGATGTAACAATGCGAAATCGTATGCAGCTAACAGTTTTGACAGTGCTTCAGGCCCCGTAGGCATTGCTGCACACAAATTATCATCTTAGATGCATTCAGATTGCACTGCGTGTACGCCAGGGTTGCAGTTAGCTTCGCAGGGTGACGACCTTGAGGATCGCCCGCAGCTGTATGGGAATAACCCTTTTAAAATGACACAGTGCAAAAATGGCGCCAAAACGCACCACCTGCAAGGCGCACGGTGAGAGCGAGTAGCTAGCTATATATGTCTGACGATTCGCTTTTATACAAAGGTCTAACAGCATATCTTATCATAGAGTTTCGCTTCCGAGACGAGCGCACACAGCGTCATAAAAACAATGCGAAATCTTATGCAGCTAAGCAGTTTTGAGAGTGCTTTTAGGCCTGCGTAGGCACTGCTGCGCACCTGGTCATCGCACTCTAAGTGCAGGCGGTGCACTGCGTGTACGCCAGGGTTACCAGTTAGCTTCGCAGGGTGACAACTGGATCGCCCGCAGCTGTATGGAATAACTTACATACTATAATGACACAGTGCGAAAATGGCACCAAAACGCACCACCTGCAAGGCGCAAAGTGAGAGCGAGTAGCTAGCTATATATGTCTGAAGATCGACTTTGCGCAGAAGAAAACAGCAGATCACATCATAGAGTTTCGCTTCGAGACGAGAGCGCACACAGCGCCATGTAACAATGCGAAATCGTATGCAGCTAGACAGTTTTGAGAGTGCTTCAGGCCTAGGCTGTGCTGCGCACCTGGTCATCACTCTTATGGCAGGCGGTGCACTGCGTGTACGCTAGGGTTACCAGTAAGCTTCGCAGGTGACGACCTTGAGGGATCGCCCGCAGCTGTATGGAATAATCCTACATACTAAAATGACACAGTGCGAAAATTGCGCCAAAACGCACCACCTGCAAGGCGCACAGTGAGAGCGAGTAGCTAGCTATATATATCTGACGATTCAGCTTTTATACAAAGGTTTAACAGCATATCTTATCATAGAGTTTCGCTTCGAGACGAGCGCACACAGCGTCATAAAACAATGCGAAATCGTATTCAGCTAAGCAGTTTTGAGAGTGCTTTAGGCCTGCGTAGCACTGCTGCGCACCTGGTCATCGCACTCTAAGTGCAGGCGAAGATTACACAGCGTATGCACGCCAGGTAACCAGTTAGCTTCGCAGGGTGACGACCTTGAGGATCGCCCGCAGCTGTATGGAATAACTACGCTAAAATGTACGGTACAAAAATGGCGCCAGCGCACCACCTCAAGGCGCACAGTGAAACTGGTAGCTACAAGCTATATGTCTGACGATTCGCTTTTGCGGAGGTCTAACAGCATATCTTTATCAAGAGTTTCGCTTCAGAACGAGCGCACCTGCGTCATAAAACAATGCGAAATCGTATGCAGCCGGTTTTGTGAGTGCTAGGCCTGCGTAGGCACTGCTGCGCACCTGGTCATCACTCCGGTGAGCGGGTGCACAGCGTACGCCAGGGTTACCAATTAGCTTCGCGGTGACGACATCAGTCGCCCGCAGCTGTATGGAATAAACTTACATACTAAAATGACACAGTGCAAAAATGGCGCCAAAACGCACCACCTGCAAGGCGCACAGTGACAGCAGTAGCTAGCTCTTAGAGATTTGCTTCGAGACAGGCGCACACAGCGCGATGTAACAATGCGAAATCGTATGCAGCTAAGCAGTTTTGACAGTGCTTCAGGCCTGCGTAGGCATTGCTGCGCACCTGGTCATCGCGCTCTTAGTGCATTCGATTTGCACTGCGTGTACGCCAGGGTTACCAGTTAGCTTCGCAGGGTGACGACCTTGAGGATCGCCCGCAGCTGTATGGAATAACTTACATACTAAAATGACACAGTGCAAAATGGCGCCAAAACGCACCACCTGCAAGGCGCACAGTGACGATTCGCTTTTATACAAAGGCTAACAGCATATCTTTAGAGATTTGCTTCGAGACGAGCGCACACAGCGCGATGTAACAATTCGAAATCGTATGCAGCTAGACAGTTTTAACGTGCTTCAGGCCTGCGTAGGCAGTGCTGCGCACCTGGTCATCGCGCTCTAAGTGCATTCGGGTGCACTGCGTGTACGCCAGGGTTACCAGTTAGCCTTCGCAGGGTGACGACCTTGAGGATCGCCTGCAGCTATATGGAATAACTTACATACTAAATGACACAGTGCAAAAATGGCGCCAAAACGCACCACCTGCAAGGCGCACAGTGAGGAGTAGCTAGCTATATGTCTGACGATTCGCTTTTATACAAAGGTCTAACAGCATATCTTATCATAGAGTTTCGCTTCGAGACGAGCGCACACAGCGTCATAAAACAATGCGAAATCTTATGCAGCTAAGCAGTTTGAGAGTGCTTTAGGCCTGCGTAGGCACTGCTGCGCACCTGGTCATCGCACTCTAAGTGCAGGCATGGGGTGCAGCACGTGTACGCCAGGGTTACCAGTTAGCTTCGCAGGGTGACAACCTTGAGGATCGCCCGCAGCTGTATGGAATAACTTACATACTATAATGACACAGTGCGAAAATGGCACCAAAAACGCACCACCTGCAAGGCGCAAGTGAGAGCGAGTAGCTAGCTATATATGTCTGAAGATTCACTTTGCGCAGGGGTGAAACAGCAGATCACATCATAGAGTTTCGCTTCGAGACGAGCGCACACAGCCATGCGGCAATGCGAAATCGTATGCAGCTAGACAGTTTTGAGAGTGCTTCAGGCCTGCGGCTGTGCTGCGCACCTGGTCATCGCACTCTTATGGCAGGCGGGTACTGCGTGTACGCCAGGGTTACCAGTAAGCTTCGCAGGGTGACGACCTTGAGGATCGCCCGCAGCTGTATGGAATAACTTTACATACTAAAAAATGACACAGTGCGAAAATTGCGCCAAAACGCACCACCTGCAAGGCGCACAGTGAGAGCGAGTAGCTAGCTATATATATCTGACGATTCGCTTTATACAAAGGTTAATAGCATATCTTATCATAGAGTTTCGCTTCGACGAGCGCACACAGCGTCATAAACAATGCGAAATCGCGCAGCTACAGTTTTGACAGTCTTCAGGCTCCGTAGACGTTGCTGCGCACCTGGTCATCGCGCTCTTAGTGCATTCGGGTGCACTGCGTGTACGCCAGGGTTACCAGTTAGCTTCGCAGGGTGACGACCTTGAGGATCGCCCGCAGCTGTATGGAATAACTTACATACTAAAATGACACAGTGCGAAAATTGCGCCAAAACGCACCACCTGCAAGGCGCACAGTGAGCGCGAGGCTAGCTATATATACCGACGATTCGCTTTTATACAAAGGTTTAACAGCATATCTTATCATAGAGTTTTGCTTCGAGACGAGCGCACACAGCGTCATAAAACAATGCGAAATCGTATTCAGCTACAGTTTTGAGAGTGCTTTAGGCCTGCGTAGGCACTGCTGCGCACCTGGTCATCACTCTAAGTGCAGGCGGGTACAGCGTGTACGCCAGGTTACCAGTTAGCTTCGCAGGGTGACGACCTTGAGGATCGCCCGCAGCTGTATGGAATAACTTATACTAAAATGACAGTGCAAAAATGGCGCCAAAACGCCACCTGCAAGGCGCACAGTGACAGCGAGTAGCTAGCTTCGGACGGCGCAGAGCGCGATGTAACAATGAGATCGATGCGCTAAGCAGTTTGACAGTGCTCGCCTGCGTAGGCATTGCTGCGCACCTGGTCATCGCGCTCTTAGTGCATTCACAGTGACAGGAGTAGCTGACGACGAGGATCGCCGCAGCACCTGGTCATCGCGCATACTAAAAATGACACAGTGATTTGCTAGGCGCCAGACAGTAGCTAGCGAGATTGCTTCGAGACACAGCGCGATGTAACAATGCGAAATCGTATGCAGCTAAGCAGTAGTTTTGACAGTGCTTCAGGCCTGCAGCTACAGGCATTGCTGCGCACCTGGTCATCGCGCTCTTAGTGCATTCGGGTGCACTGCGTGTACGCCAGGGTTACCAGTTAGCTTCGCAGGGTGACGACCTTGAGGATCGCCCGCAGCTGTATGGAATAACTTTACATACTAAAATGACACAGTGCAAAAATGGCGCCAAAACGCACCACCTGTAAGGCGCACAGTGAGAGCGAGTAGCTAGCTATATATGTCTGACGATTCGCTTTTATACAAAGGTCTAACAGCATATCTTATCAAAGAGTTTCGCTTCGAGACGAGCGCACACAGCGTCATAAAACAATGAGAAATCGTATGCAGCTAAGCAGTTTTGAGAGTGCTTTAGGCCTGCGTAGGCACTGCTGCGCACCTGGTCATCGCACTCTAAGTGCAGGCGGGTGCACTGCGTGTACGCCAGGGTTATAAGTTAGCTTCGCAGGGTGACAACCTTGAGGATCGCCCGCAGCTGTATGGAATAACTTACAAAATAAAATGACACAGTGCGAAAATGGCACCAAAACGCACCACCTGCAAGGCGCACAGTGAGAGCGAGTAGCTAGCTATATATGTCTGAAGATTCACTTTTGCGCAGGGGTGAAACAGCAGATCACATCATAGAGTTTCGCTTCGAGACGAGCGCACACAGCGTCATAAAACAATGCGAAATCTTATGCAGCTAAGCAGTTTTGAGAGTGCTTTAGGCCTGCGAAGGCACTGCTGCGCACCTGGTCATCGCACTTTAAGTGCAGGCGGGTGCACTGCGTGTACGCCAGGGTTATCAGTTAGCTTCGCAGGGTGACAACCTTGAGGATCGCCCGCAGCTGTATGGAATAACTTACATACTAAAATGACACAGTGCGAAAATGGCACCAAAACGCACCACCTGCAAGGCGCAAAGTGAGAGCGAGTAGCTAGCTATATATGTCTGAAGATTCACTTTTGCGCAATGGTGAATTAGCAGATCACATCATAAAGATTCGCTTCGAGACGAACGCACACAGCGCGATGTAACAATGCAAAATCGTATGCAGCTAAGCAGTTTTGACAGTGCTTCAGGCCTGCGTAGGCATTGCTGCGCACCTGGTCATCGCACTCTTAGTGCAGGCGGGTGCACTGCGTGTACGCCAGGGTTACCAGTAAGCTTCGCAGGGTGACGACCTTGAGGATCGCCCGCAGCTGTATGGAATAACTTACATACTAAAATGACACAGTGCGAAAATTGCGCCAAAACGCACCACCTGCAAGGCGCACAGTGAGAGCGAGTAGCTAGCTATATATGTCTGACGATTCGCTTTTATACAAAGGTCTAACAGCATATCTTATCATAGAGTTTCGCTTCGAGACGAGCGCACACAGCGTCATAAAACAATGCGAAATCGTATGCAGCTAGACAGTTTTGAGAGTGCTTCAGGCCTGCGTAGGCAGTGCTGCGCACCTGGTCATCGCAGTCTAATGGCATGCGGGTGCACTGCGTGTACGCCAGGGTAACCAGTTAGCTTCGCAGGGTGACGACCTTGAGGATCGCCTGCAGCTATATGGAATAACTTACATACTAAAATGACACAGTGCAAAAATGGCGCCAAAACGCACCACCTGCAAGGCGCACAGTGAGAGCGAGTAGCTAGCTATATATGTCTGACGATTTGCTTTTATACAAAGGTCTAACAGCATATCTTATCATAGAGTTTCGCTTCGAGACGAGCGCACACAGCGTCATAAAACAATGCGAAATCTTATGCAGCTAAGCAGTTTTGAGAGTGCTTTAGGCCTGCGAAGGCACTGCTGCGCACCTGGTCATCGTACTCTAAGTGCAGGCGGGTGCACTGCGTGTACGCCAGGGTTATCAGTTAGCTTCGCAGGGTGACAACCTTGAGGATCGCCCGCAGCTGTATGGAATAACTTACAAAATAAAATGACACAGTGCGAAAATGGCACCAAAACGCACCACCTGCAAGGCGCACAGTGAGAGCGAGTAGCTAGCTATATATGTCTGAAGATTCACTTTTGCGCAGGGGTGAAACAGCAGATCACATCATAGAGTTTCGCTTCGAGACGAGCGCACACAGCGCCATGTAACAATGCGAAATCGTATGCAGCTAGACAGTTTTGAGAGTGCTTCAGGCCTGCGTAGGCAGTGCTGCGCACCTGGTCATCGCAGTCTAATGGCATGCGGGTGCACTGCGTGTACGCCAGGGTAACCAGTTAGCTTCGCAGGGTGACGACCTTGAGGATCGCCTGCAGCTATATGGAATAACTTACATACTAAAATGACACAGTGCAAAAATGGCGCCAAAACGCACCACCTGCAAGGCGCACAGTGAGAGCGAGTAGCTAGCTATATATGTCTGACGATTCGCTTTTATACAAAGGTCTAACAGCATATCTTATCATAGTGTTTCGCTTCGAGACAAGCGCACACAGCGTCATAAAACAATGCGAAATCTTATGCAGCTAAGCAGTTTTGAGAGTGCTTTAGGCCTGCGAAGGCACTGCTGCGCACCTGGTCATCGTACTCTAAGTGCAGGCGGGTGCACTGCGTGTACGCCAGGGTTATCAGTTAGCTTCGCAGGGTGACAACCTTGAGGATCGCCCGCAGCTGTATGGAATAACTTACAAAATAAAATGACACAGTGCGAAAATGGCACCAAAACGCACCACCTGCAAGGCGCACAGTGAGAGCGAGTAGCTAGCTATATATGTCTGAAGATTCACTTTTGCGCAGGGGTGAAACAGCAGATCACATCATAGAGTTTCGCTTCGAGACGAGCGCACACAGCGCCATGTAACAATGCGAAATCGTATGCAGCTAAGACAGTTTTGAGAGTGCTTCAGGCCTGCGTAGGCTGTGCTGCGCACCTGGTCATCGCACTCTTATGTGCAGGCGGGTGCACTGCGTGTACGCTAGGGTTACCAGTAAGCTTCGCAGGGGTGACGACCTTGAGGATCGCCCGCAGCTGTATGGAATAACTTACATACTAAAATGACACAGTGCGAAAATTGCGCCAAAACGCACCAACCTGCAAGGCGCACAGTGAGAGCGAGTAGCTAGCTATATATATATCTGACGATTCGCTTTTATACAAAGGTCTAACAGCATATCTTATCATAGAGTTTCGCTTCGAGACGAGCGCACACAGCGTCATAAAACAATGCGATATCGTATTCAGCTAAGCAGTTTTGAGAGTGCTTTAGGCCTGCGTAGGCACTGCTGCGCACCTGGTCATCGCACTCTTATGGCATGCGGGTGCACTGCGTGTACGCCAGGGTTATCAGTTAGCTTCGCAGGGTGACAACCTTGAGGGTCGCCCGCAGCTGTATGGAATAACTCACATACTAAAATGACACAGTGCGAAAATGGCACCAAAACGCACCACCTGCAAGGCGCACAGTGAGAGCGAGTAGCTAGCTATATATGTCTGAAGATTCACTTTTGCGCAGGGCTGAAACAGCAGATCACATCATAGAGATTTGCTTCGAGACGAGCGCACACAGCGCGATGTAACAATGCAAAATCGTATGCAGCTAAGCAGTTTTGACAGTGCTTCAGGCCTGCGTAGGCATTGCTGCGCACCTGGTCATCGCGCTCTTAGTGCAGGCGGGTGCACTGCGTGTACGCCAGGGTTACCAGTTAGCTTCGCAGGGTGACGACCTTGAGGATCGCCCGCAGCTGTATGGAATAACTTACATACTAAAATGACACAGTGCAAAAATGGCGCCAAAACGCACCACCTGTAAGGCGCACAGTGAGAGCGAGTAGCTAGCAATATATGTCTGACGATTTGCTTTTATACAAATTTCTAACAGCATATCTTATCATAGAGTTTCGCTTCGAGACGAGCGCACACAGCGTCATAAAACAATGCGAAATCGTATGCAGCTAGACAGTTTTGAGAGTGCTTCAGGCCTGCGTAGGCAGTGCTGCGCACCTGGTCATCGCAGTCTAATGGCATGCGGGTGCACTGCGTGTACGCCAGGGTTACCAGTTAGCTTCGCAGGGTGACGACCTTGAGGATCGCCCGCAGCTGTATGGAATAACTTACATACTAAAATGACACAGTGCAAAAATGGCGCCAAAACGCACCACCTGCAAGGCGCACAGTGAGAGCGAGTAGCTAGCTTTATATATCTGACGATTCGCTTTTATACAAAGGTCTAACAGCATATCTTATCATAGAGTTTCGCTTCGAGACGAGCGCACACAGCGTCATGTAACAATGCGAAATCGTATGCAGCTATGCAGTTTTGAGAGTGCTTTAGGCCTGCGTAGGCACTGCTGCGCACCTGGTCATCGCACTCTTAGTGCAGGCGGGTGCACTGCGTGTACGCCAGGGTTACCAGTAAGCTTCGCAGGGTGACGACCTTGAGGATCGCCCGCAGCTGTATGGAATAATTTACATACTAAAATGACACAGTGCGAAAATTGCGCCAAAACGCACCACCGCAAGGCGCACAGTGAGCGCGAGAAGCTAACTATATATATCTGACGATTCGCTTTTATACAAAGGTTTAACAGCATATCTTATCATAGAGTTTCGCTTCGAGACGAGCGCACACAGCGTCATAAAACAATGCGAAATCGTATTCAGCTAAGCAGTTTTGAGAGTGCTTTAGGCCTGCGTAGGCACTGCTGCGCACCTGGTCATCACTCTAAGTGCAGGCGGGTGCACAGCGTGTACGCCAAGGTAACCAGTTACTTCGCAGGGTGACGACCTTGAGGATCGCCCGCAGCTGTATGGAATAACTTACATACTAAAAAATGACACAGTGCAAAATGGCGCCAAAAACGCACCACCTGCAAGGCGCACAGTGAGAGCGAGTAGCTAGCTATATATATCTGACGATTCGCTTTTATACAAAGGTCTAACAGCATATCTTATCATAGAGTTTCGCTTCGAGACAAGCGCACACAGCGTCATAAAACAATGCGAAATCTTATGCAGCTAAGCAGTTTTGAGAGTGCTTTAGGCCTGCGAAGGCACTGCTGCGCACCTGGTCATCACTCTAAGTGCAGGCGGGTGCACTGCGTGTTCGCCAGGGTTATCAGTTAGCTTCGCAGGGTGACGACCTTGAGGATCGCCGCAGCTGTGGAATCGTACATACTAAAATGACACAGTGCAAAAATGGCGCCAAAACGCACCACCTGCAAGGCGCAAAGTGAGAGCGAGTAGCTAGCTATATATGTCTGAAGATTCACTTTTATACAGGGTCTAACAGCAAATCTTATCATAGAGTTTCGCTTCGAGACGAGCGCACACAGCGTCATAAAACAATGCGAAATCGTATGCAACTAAGCAGTTTTGACAGTGCTTCAGGCCTGCGTAGGCATTGCTGCGCACCTGGTCATCGCGCTCTTAGTGCAGGCGGGTGCACTGCGTGTACGCCAGGGTTGTCAGTAAGCTTCGCAGGGTGACGACCTTGAGGATCGCCGGCAGCTGTATGGAATAACTTACATACTAAAAATGACACAGTGCAAAAATGGCGCCAAAACGCACCACCTGTAAGGCGCACAGTGAGAGCGAGTAGCTAGCTATATATATCTGACGATTCGCTTTTGCGCAAGGTCTAACAGCAGATCACATCATAGAGTTTCGCTTCGAGACGAGCGCACACAGCGTCATAAAACAATGCGAAATCGTATGCAGCTAGACAGTTTTGAGGGTGCTTCAGGCCTGCGTAGTCAGTGCTGCGCACCTGGTCATCGCACTCTTATGGCAGGCGGGTGCACTGCGTGTACGCCCAGGGTAACCAGTTAGCTTCGCAGGGTGACGACCTTGAGGATCGCCTGCAGCTATATGGAATAACTTACATACTAAAAATGACACAGTGCAAAAATGGCGCCAAAACGCACCACCTGCAAGGCGCACAGTGAGAGCAGTAGCTAGCTATATATGTCTTACGATTCGCTTTTATACAAAGGTCTTACAGCATATCTTATCATAGAGTTTCGCTTCGAGACGAGCGCACACAGCGTCATAAAACAATGCGAAATCGTATTCAGCTAAGCAGTTTTGAGAGTGCTTTAGGCCTGCGTAGGCACTGCTGCGCACCTGGTCATCCGCACTCTTAGTGCAGGCGGGTGCACAGCGTGTACGCCAGGGTAACCAGTTAGCTTCGCAGGGTGACGACCTTGAGGATCGCCCGCAGCTGTATGGAATAACTTACATACTAAAATGACACAGTGCGAAAATTGCGCCAAAACGCACCACCTGCAAGGCGCACAGTGAGCGAGTAGCTAGCTATATATATCTGACGATTCGCTTTTATACAAAGGTTTAACAGCATATCTTATCATAGAGTTTCGCTTCCGAGACGAAGCGCACACAGCGTCATAAAACAATGCGGAATCGTATTCAGCTAACAGTTTTGAGTGCTTCAGGCCTGCGTAGGCACTGCTGCGCACCTGGTCATCGCAGTCTAATGGCAGGCGGGTGCACTGCGTGTACGCCAGGAGTAACCAATTAGCTTCGCGGGGTGACGACGAGGATCGCCCTGCAGCTGTATGGAATAACTTACATACTAAAATGACACAGTGCAAAAATGGCGCCAAAACGCACCACCTGCAAGGCGCACGGTGAGGCGGTAGCTGGCTATATATGTCTGACGTTCGCTTTTATACAAAGGTCTAACAGCATATCTTATCATAGAGTTTCGCTTCGAGACGAGCGCACACAGCGTCATAAAACAATGCGAAATCGTATGCAGCTAAGCAGTTTTGAGAGTCCGCTTTGGAGGCCTGCGTAGGCACTGCTGCGCACCTGGTCATCGCACTCTAAAGTGCAGGCGGGTGCACAGCGTGTACGCCAGGTAACCAGTTAGCTTCGCAGGGTGACGACCTTGAGGATCGCCCGCAGCTGTATGGAATAACTTACATACTAAAATGACACAGTGCAGAAAAGTGCGCCAAAACGCACCACCTGCAAGGCGCACAGTGAGAGCGAGTAGCTAGCTATATATATCTGACATTCGCTTTTATACAAGGTTTAACAGCATATCATAGAGTTTCGCTTCGAGACGAGCGCACAGCGTCATAAAACAATGCCGAAATCGTATTCAGCTAACAGTTTTGAGAGTGCTTTAGGCCTGCGTAGGCACTGCTGCGCACCTGGTCATCGCACTCTAAGTGCAGGCGGGTGCCTGTACGCCAGGGTAACCAGTTAGCCGCGGG
>JAGVSL010000304.1:0-26483 GCA_022494535.1 Himalopsyche phryganea
TTTTGATGTTGGGAACCATCGGCTTTGTATATAAAATGCTTTTCATTCGCTATGTATACATTTTATGTAAGCATAGAAGAACGGGGGCAGCGTATCTGCCGCGAGCAGTGCGCCTCCATATTACGGGCAATATTTTTTGTACTAGTAATGAAATATTTTCTTTTAAATTTTCATGTCCGTACTTTCATTTGATGATTAAAAATTTAGCATAGAAATCCAAAAGACCTATTTTAAAAAAATGTTAATTTTATATGGACAGTAGTGTTGGCAGCTATTTTTTAAATTACCTATTTTATTTTATTTAAACATAAATCAGCACGGGCCAGTATTACAAAATACAGATTATTCAAAAATATTTTTTGTAAAAATACGATTTCTTTAAAAATATGTACTATATTTTTATTCCATGTCCGCTCCCAATGTGGAGCATATGGTCTCCTAATGGAGGTATCTTAACAGAATTTTAATTTAACGAGAACTGCTTGTTACTCAGTTGCTCAACCTCTCTTTTTTCAAAGAGAGTAGGGATAGAAGGTGAGGGCTATGACAGGGCTAGTAGTTAGCTAATCGCTCTCGCTACGCCCCGTGAGGATGGGTGGGAGGGAGGAGTGATGTTTTTACAATCCTGTTAATTTAAAAATGTTTTTTTAAATATCAAATTTTAGCTCGTGTTTCAAATATTTCAAAAATCTGTAAGTCGTTTGAGTAAATATATTTTCTCAGCGAATCACAAAGCATAACAATTTTTATTTGTTTATTACCTACATAATTTTATACTCATATAACTACACAAATGAGACGGAAGAAAACGTGGTGAATGGAATATAACTTATTGATTATGCATATAAAAAAATATTTATTTTTTATCGTCGAAAATGCCGCCTTCCCCTTGCTACGCCAGTGGCTTTAAAATCTGTTGGCTTAAAACAATATCATAGATAGTGAATTGATCGGTACAGAAAATATTCACCTGTTTACTTCTTCGCCGATAAAGCGAAAGTGACATCATGGTTCTTTACAATCAGTATTCGTATGACATCACTGGCAAGCTCTTTCAGCTTTGACGGTTAGTAGGTAATCCAACATGTAAATGCGACGAACGGGAAAATTTGCTCAAGACGTTGCGTAGCTATATCATCATCTACGATACTATACAAATATACACAATTTTTTTAATAGGATAATATGTCACTTAATTGAATTATTAATTGGCGCGTGTTATTCTAGTATGTAAGTATATAGATGCAATGAACCCCCCCCCCCCAAGTTCCCCTCTAAATTTTAACTCAGCTAGTAAATGCATATTTCATTATTTGATAATCACTATCTGTTGGCAATGTCTGTAATGTCTGTAATGTTTCCGTCATAACAAGACCTTCAGTCCGCTTCCTGTCAAACAGTTTAGTGGCTGAATAATGACAAGTTCTCGTTCAGCATTTTTTTGTAATTCTCCATTACGAATCCACATGCTCCACACTAGGACCGGTCATGGTTGAAGAAGAAGAAGAAAATGTCAAAATTATGTTAATAAAACTGTTTGATTATTTTATAGTTTGTATTAAAATCAAAATTTAATTCCTGTGATTGCATCTCGTCAGCATATTTTAAATTTCAAAATGGTGAATCAATCCTCTCGATGTGCGGTTTTCGAAATTTGCCAACCCTGATTTAACCTTTTACAAACACAAAAGACGAAACAAAAATGCCGTACAGCATAGCCAGGGTTGTCAAATTTCCAAAATCACAGATCGGGACATTCGCTATTTCGAACGATAAAAAAAAAAAGAAGTTAAACAATTTTGGAAGAAATTAACAAAAAAATATATCATTTCAATTAAATTATAATATATAAAAATAAGTACATATGTATACAGAAGAGAACATATCCGAAAATTCACATAATCCGTAAGAATCACAGTTATCAAAATACATTGATCAGGTACAGTGAAAGGAATTAAATTTTGATTTCAATACAAAAAAATATACAAACACAGCAGTTTTTAGCTTGTTTCAAAATATGTTCGCCATCTTTGCTCGATAAAAATTAAACGAGTGGGTTTAAACTATTTATTTACGTACAGTTTTGTACATACACAAACTTAAGATATCGACTGAGGGTGCTTGATGGAATTTCCATATCAAATCTGAATTGTTGAAATTTTGCATATTTTCATGTCTTTCGTCACTAACGACCCGGGTTTCACCTTTTGACATCTTCAGGCATTCGGGCACAAGAATGAGCTCGAACTGACTAAATACATGGAAGTGTACAACATTTTAAAAATTCAAATTTTATAAAAAGTCTGGACCTTCAGAAGCAACGAGAGACTCGGGATTTGTATGGAGCAAAAAACGCCGATACAAATTTGTCGCCTATAATTTCATACGCATTTCAAATATTCTTATTTTTTCACATCTGCTCCAAGAACTGCTGGTGACCCTACCTGCTATTCACCGAGCATAATATTTAAGTATGTATTTATTGCTTACTCAGGATATTGTCGTTTTCATTGTAAAATTGTTGTATCTGCGAATTCAAAATGTTTCAGTATAGCATAAAAACATTTAAAAAAATAACTTTTTCCGATTAAAACTGTAATGGAAAGTACGTATTCAGTATTAACCCTTTGACGATCAAGCTTTTTTTGAAGGATTAGACAAAATAGTAAAAATTTTTACTTAACTTAAGGTTTAAAGTTTTTATTTCTATTTTTTTGTCTACATTTTGACACAACACCAAACTTCTTTGGTACGTTATACCGCATTAAGAAAAAACGCATACTGCCATTAGCTTCTCATTTAAGTGACTCGAAGACTTCACTAATTGCATAGTGAGAGTAGCGTGATTGACTAAGGAAAGTAACTCTAATTCCACCAGCTAAGGTGAACCTTCAGGTGAAAGGGAATTCGCTGGGAATATCTATCAGAGCTAATTGCCCTCAGTGTGTCTGCTAAACGAGTGATATATTCAATAGTCAGGGGTACAGAGAATTATCGGCTCGTAGATACGACGGAGACACTCGTTGTTTAGACCGGACTCTTCTCAGGATCCAGGCATCCTGTATTGTTTTGAACAAATAGTTGAAAATTAGTATTACATAATATGCTGTATAAATATCAGGCTGTGCCACCAAGTGGGTGTGTGTATGTGTGTTGTGCTGAGCATAGCTTTGGAGTTACAGATAGAAAAAGAGATAAATCAAGAAATATTATTTTTTCAAACTTTTTATTACATTTTAAATACAATTTATAACAATATATCGATGGAGTAGTGTTATAAAGACGTGTCTGATATTTTCACGAAATTGAACTAGTAAACCAAATATCTTTTATTTTAAATAATACAAAGTAGTTTAGCGTTTTACTGATTAACAAGTACCCTAACATACTATCCATTTAATACTTCTAAAATACATAAAAAAGTCTAACATACATATTAAAGTAAATATTTAGTTTCTTTTAGCCTCCTGTAAAATTTGTAAAAAGTCAGTTAAGGTTTATCAATATTTACGAAGTCGTCTTTTTGTGGTTGTTTGAGTCCTGACGACTTTGTTCTTTACAGTAGATGTGGTTGCCACTGCCGCTACAGGCATTTCATCGCCATAGATCGTCAGGTCGATGACATTTCCCTGCGCCATGTCATCTTCCGGCCTCTTGCGTTTCACTGAAGATTTTGAAACTTTTAACGACCTGGTAACATTTCCCTGTGACATGTCATCGTCCGGCCTCGTCTCACGTCTCACTGAAACTTTTCTAGCTTCGAGCCAATCGATGACATTTCCCTGGGACATGTCATCTTCCGGCCTCGTCTTGCGTGTCACTAAAGGTTTCCTACTTTTAGGCAAATTGATGACATTTCCCTGCGACATGTCATCTTCCGGCCTTGTCTTGCGTGTCACTAAAGGTTTCCTACTTTTAGGCAAATTGATGACATTTCCCTGCGACATGTCATCTTCCGGCCTCGTCTCAAGTCTCACTGAACCTTTTTTAGGTTTTAGCGAATCGATGACATTTCGCTGCCACATGTCATCTTCCGGCCTTGTCTCGCGTTTCTCTGAATATGTTTTTGCTTTGAGTGAATCGAAGACATTTCCCTGCCAGATTTCACCTTCCGGCCTCGTCTTGCGTGTCACTAAAGGTTTCCTACTTTTGGGCAAATTGATGACATTTCCCTGCGACATGTCATCTTCCGGCCTTGTCTTGCGTGTCACTAAAGGTTTCCTACTTTTAGGCAAATTGATGACATTTCCCTGCGACATGTCATCTTCCGGCCTTGTCTTGCGTGTCACTAAAGGTTTCCTACTTTTAGGCAAATTGATGACATTTCCCTGCGACATGTCATCTTCCGGCCTCGTCTCACGTCTCACTGAAACTTTTTTAGGTTTAAGCGAATCGATGACATTTCGCTGCCACATGTCATCTTCCGGCCTTGTCTCGCGTTTCTCTGAATATGTTTCTGCTTTTAGTGAATCGAAGACATTTCCCTGTAAAATGTCATCTTCCGGCCTCCGTGTCCTGCCTTCTTCTATAGATTTTATTGCTTTTAGCATTTTAACGACATTTCCCTGCAACATGTCATCTTCCAACCTAATATCCCGTCTCACTGAAGAAATTCTTGCTTTAACCGAATCGATGACATTTCTCTGCGACATGTCAACTTCTGGCCTCTTGCGTTTCACTGAAGATTTTGAAACTTTTAACGACTTGGTAACATTTCCCTGTGACATGTCATCTTCCGGCCGTGTCTCGCGTTTCTCTGAATATGTTTCTGCTTTTAGTGAATCGAAGACATTTCCCTGTAAAATGTCATCTTCCGGCCTCCGTGTCCTGCCTTCTTCTATAGATTTTATTGCTTTTAGCATTTTAACGACATTTCCCTGCAACATGTCATCTTCCAACCTAATATCCCGTCTCACTGAAGATATTCTTGCTTTAAGCGAATCGATGACATTTCTCTGCGACATGTCAACTTCTGGCCTCATCTCGCGTCTCCTTGAAGATTTATTATCTTTTAGCGAATCGATAACGTTTCCCTGCGACATGACATCTTCCGGCCTCGTCTTGCGTGTCACTGAAGATTTTCTACAGTTTTGAGAATTTGTGACATTTCCCAGTAACATGTCATCTGCTGGCCTCGCTTCGCATCTCACTGCAGATTGTTCAGCTTTTAGTAAATCGCTGACATTTCCCTGCGATATTTCATCTTCTGGCCCCGTATTCACTGAAGATTTTCCAACTTCTAGTGAATTGATGACAATTCCCAACGAAATGTCATTTTCCGGCCTTCTCTCGCGTATCGCTGAAGATTTTCTTGCTATTAGCAAATTGCTGACATTCCTCTGCGACATGTCATCTCCCGGCCTCGTCTCGCGTCTCACTGAAGTCATTTTGGCTTTGAGCGAATTGATGATTCTAAGTCGTGCTAGTCTAATCTTAGCCAACTTGCGACTTCGCCGTGCGTATTCAGCTTTTCTCGATTTGAGGTATGCTTCCACCTTGTGACAGCTTGGATATTTAGGGCGCGAATCAGGTGTCGCATATTTTAGCAATTTTGAGACACTTGTGATTTTAAATGTTCTCCGACGTGTTACGACGGTTAATATATCGTTACGGTTGCTTATTTGTCGAAGTACTGCAGGCGAAGGTTCTGCTGGAAGATCCAACAGTGGTCGATCATTGGAGTGCCATGAAAATTTCGGTGTTTGAACGAGTCCTCTCCTTGACTGTGTCCTCCTGGAGTTGATTGGCAGATTTCGTCGTTCGACTGACAAACGTCTGTAAAAAAAACATGAAACAGATCAAAAGACTATTTAACAAATGATAATTTATAATGTAGAGTTGAATTTTATTTTCATTATCGTATCGTTTCAAAAGTTATTCAAAAGTTAATCATGTCATTTTTATTGCTAGAAACCAGTGGCGGCCGGTGACAGGAATATTAGGGAGTGCAAAAAAAGATTCACATATTTATGTAAGAAATCTATCCTCCACATTTTGGATTTTGAAAGTACTATCAGACATATACGAACATATAAGTCTGATATTGGCGATATCAACTGTTTCTCTTCACCAGGTTTTCCCAAACCTTTCCTGCGGATTAATTTCGACGGACCACCTTTTTTCTTTTTTTTGGGTAGGTAATATCAATATGAATTTGAGTACGTCTAAATTTGTTGCAGCCCTAGCAGCATATACAACCGTTCCAGGTTGTCGCGGATGATAATTTGGGAAACCTTGTCTGTCTTTAGTCGTGGTGTTTCTCAAAATGAATTGATCCTTTTTAAATTTTAGAAGTAACACTCACTTTCGACGGAAGTCATCGATATTGTATAAATTATTTGAAATCGCTTAACGGTTTAGCTAAATACTACATGTATTTTTTATTCGTGAAGAATTGAAGTATAGACAGGGCTCCAACGACATCGTAAAAATCTTCTCTGCTGTATGTCTCTGTAAGACAGTTAGTTCAATTTAAGTTTAAATTCCTCCATGAAATCGTATGTTAAGGTTACCATATTAATGTCTGCAATTGGAATAATTCTGTATTAAACCGGAAATTTTTCGCATAAGTATTTTTTGGGGAAAGCAATTTGTAGAATTCAATATTGAAGAATTGTGGAATAGGTAAGGCCAGCCAGGTAAAAAACTCGAAACTATCCTATTTTAAATATTCAATTGTATCTACTCGGTATTATACACGATCATAGTTATAATTTTATAAATTGTATTCATCAATCCAAAAGTTATAATGGTAGGTAAATATTATTCTCATTGAAGAGCGTGCAGTTAAAGAATCATATTGAAATTAAATGAGCTTACTAAGCTTGTTCCACTGCTCTTTTTCATTCTTACAAATGACTGTTACAGGCTTGTAAACTCAAACGTCAAATCGCTTTCGGGTACGTTCGGGAATTTCCGTCAAGGAGATCAGTGCTCAAGGGGCCGCAAAAACAGTCCATACAAAATGCATCCGGCGCGTAGTTCATACTGGTGCAACGTCACAAATATGTCAAAATACATAGAACATTTCAGACGTCTAAGGATTGCATAGAATTTATGCTCCTACCGCGTCATCGACCGACTTTCATCGTATTCTGAATCGACGCAGAATACGTTTGCTGTCGTGTTTATTGATCATCGTTTCCTGCAATATTTTCTTATGGGAAACACGAGGAAAATTTAAAATTAGTGAATTCGTATAATTATTATATTTAAATATCGTTCATTAACGGAATATTTTGATGGACTTATAGGAGTGCAGTGCACCCTTTGCTCCTTTACAAGAGCCGTCCCTGCTAGAAACACTTCTTTTAGAGATAAAAATGTCGTGGAAGTCTTGCATAGCATCATCGACAGTATATAACATATAAACTAAGTAGGTAATTTAATTATTTAAATGGCTGAAACAATTTAATGGTAAAGATTATCGCTCTTTCAAGGATTTTTTTTTCACCAATTAAAAAAATATCATACAAATCATAAGTGTTAAAGACATCTGAAAAATAAGTAAATGTCTAGCATATCTGACATCTAAAATTAAATCGCATCGCAAAATTAATTTGAGACTTAATTTTTATAATGAATTTTTAAATAATCCTCAAATATTCATAAAAAATATCCAAATGGGAATTTTTCACCATAAAATGAAAGCCACCTAAATTAAACATAAATATTATATAATGGAAATACGTAAAAAAATTCTATATTTTCATAGTAAATCACGAAGAAGTGGCTATTTTTTAAAAACTGTGAAGTATAAATGATATAAAAGAAAAAATAATATTTATTTTTATCACCATATTGAATAGGTATTTATTTAGTATGTAGGTAACTAGCGAATCTACAATGAAGATTTCAGTAGTGTGACAATATTAAACATGCCGTTTTCTTATTCGTAATTCCATTTATCAACAAATAAAAAGGACTGAAATGGCCGACTCAAACGCAAACTTTTTTACAACCGTGTCCTTGGAGTGAGGAGTGGACTAGATATTTTTAACTCAAATTCATTAACATATAGAAAAATCAATTTAGGAAAATGAGTGGCTTTTCTAGGAATGGAATCCGTAGCCAAAATGGGCGATGTCGACGGCTAGGCTACACGGTCGGTAAACTCAAAAAAAAAATCGAAGATATTGAAATTTGTCTTTAACCTTTTCCACTCTGTTCACTTTTTCTCAAAACCGATAAGTTACTCATATTGAAATTTGGACATTCCCGGAAATGGTAATAGCAGAAAGTTTGTATTGCTATAACATATTTAATACATACGTCAGTTAATTACGAATAAATGAAGTTTATCTATTTTTAGATACCAACCCATCAATGTCTGGTTTGATAGAAATGGTTGCAATTCTTTGTGAATTGTTGAAGTGATCAAAAATTTTACTTTTTGGATTCCTGATTCTTAAAACTAATTATTGCCCACTAAAATACCTCCTGCCAAAAAGCGATGGCATAAATATGACATTGCATTTGTAAATTTGAAGATGAACACGTTATTTTAACTTCATATGCCAAGGGTGCGCAACTAATGGATCGCGAAGCAAAACTTGGGCGATCCCAAATACGATGAAGAATTTTTTAAATTATTATGATTTTTATATTTTAAATTTACGAATAGGATTCAAAGATTTTTAGAAAAATCACAAATACTTTGTTTGATTTTCGACTGCATGTGGCAAGGGTGGCCAATCAGTCGATCGCGAAGCAAAATTTGGTCGATCCCAATTATCGACTTTTGGTCGATCCCAATTGAAAATTATTATGATTTTTATATCAACCATGATGGAAAAAAATAAAATCCCGGTCTTCGGACAAATTGATTCGAGATAATCTGTCAACGAAACGGATTACTGGTCAAAGTAAAGATGGAGCCATTTTTGTGGTATTGTTTTGACAAATGTTCTCGGACAATTTCGCTAGTAATGTTAAAATCTAAAAAAAAAGCATAAACAAAATTTCTTATACGATTCCTGTTAAAAGTCAATCACCATGAGAATAATAATAAAGTAACTCCCAACCTCAAAAGGTTCGTCAAGAATCGTACACGAAAGTATTTTTACTTATTTTTAGTTCTACTACTAGCAAAATTGTCTGTTTCATTGTTCTTTTAAATTTTCAAACAATACCACAAAAAAGTATCCCTCCATACTTTGAACAATAATCAGCTTCATTAACAGATTATCACGAATCAATTTGTCCGAAGACCGGAATATTATTTTTTTCCATCATGGTTGATATGAAAATCATAATAATTTCCAATTGGGATCGACCAAATTTTGCTTCGCGATCGACTGATTGGCCACCCTTGCCACATGCAGTCGAAAATCAAACAAAGTATTTGTGATTTTTCTAAAAATCTTTGAATCCTATTCTCGAATTCCTATATTAAATTGATAATCGAGGCTGCATATTTTTGCTGTGTTAACTCAATGCGCTTGAGCATCGTATGGGTAATTTAGGGCATCCAATCCCGAACCCCTTTTACGATCCCGGGATTGGTAATTAAGTGTAATTCCATATGTTAAATAGTACATTTATAATTTTATTTGTTTCAATTATTGCTTCACTTGGAATGTATGTTTGATTAAATATTTTTTTTTGACATTGGAATGATTTTTTTTTGTTTATTTAAAATAAGAGAATTATTTACAAAAAAAATCTGGTAACACAACCCGTGAAATAACAAAGTTATCAACTTCAATTGTACATTAAAAATTGATTTCTTCAAAGTAAATAATAAATACATTTGTCATGCATAATTTGACAATATTAATTAGTAAATAGGAATACAAAAAGGCATTTTTTCGTAATAATAATTCATATTTCGCATAATTTTTGTTTTTCCTTGATTCTAATATTTTTTGTGTGCCAATTACTTACCCGAAATGTAATTACTTTGAGAATTTCATTAATTATTAATTTAGCAGCATCAAGTTATTTTTAGAAAAAAAAGATTAGCTTGTTGTTAGGCATGTTTATCAAATTTTACAAATAATACGAAATAAAAGCACAATATGTTAAACACACGATAAATTAAAAGATTTCGTTTAAAAATTACCTTCTATCTCCAAGGGTAAGGGCATCCGATACTTTAAGAATGGTCGGGGTCCTCTTCACCACACCGTCATTATCTGGAACTGCAAAAATCTTATGTTATTTTAGGTAACCGGACTAAACAGAACAGGAAAACACAGGACAAGTTGAAAATAATATTTTTGTCGTATTAAAAGTTGCACACAAAAGATATTAATCAATACAATAAATGGCCAACATGCAGTGAAAACGGTTCCATGGTTAAACAGAACACGACGAAACAGAACAGGAAAAAACATAACATGAAAAAACAGAAGTATTTGAAAACAGTATTTTTGTCGTATCTATTATTTATTGAACATATAAGACATAAATAAGATATCCAATCACTGCATAAGATTATTATAAAATTTATGTTAATTCATTTACCTATTATTAAATTAATTCAATATTCCAAATCACCCACCCACAAAATTTTGCACTAAATCAACAAAAATATCATAAGCTTAAAAATATCTTGGATCAGCAATCAAGATTTTTTCAATTTAAATTTATGATTATAGACATGAGTGACTTCTCATTGAGTTTATCTCGTACGATTTTTCGATTTTCAAAATTTATGGCGAATTAGATATTTTTTTTCCAAAAAAAATTTAAGATATTAAAAAAAAGTTGCCTTATATTAATGAAATAAACTCTAAGGTCATTTGCAAATATGTGTGTATAATATCTACAATAAACACATTCTAATTGCATATTAGAGTTTATTTTACTTTTTTGTTTCTATAAATTTGCATAACTATAAAACATTGTATTTATTATATTGTATGTATGTATTTATCTATTTATTATATTTTAATGTATTTATTTTATTTTATTCAAAACAACGGTACAATATTTATCAAAGTTATGTAATTTATTAAAAACAAAAAAGTATAATAAACTTATTATGCAATTAGAATTTTTTTATCTATAGATATTAAACTCAAATATTTGCAAATGACCTTACTGTTTATTTTACATAATACAAAGCACTTTTTTTAAATATTTTAAAATTTGTTCGGAAAATATATCTGATTAGCCAAAAAATTTTAAAATCGGTTAATGATACGCGAGAAACTCGATGAGATGTCACTCATGTCTATTATAATTGTAAACTTAAATTGAAAAAATCTCGATTGCTGATCCAAGATCTTTTATAATTTATGATATTTTTGTTAATTTAGTGCATAATTTTAGGGGGTGGATGATTTGGAATATTGAATTAATTTAAATAATTTAATAACTGGTAAACGAACCGTTACCAGTGAATACATATATATATTTCTTTAATGTTTAAATAATTAATAAATAGATACGACAAAGATATTATTTTTTCACGTTCTATTTGTTCCTGTTCTGTTTAATCATATGCCTTTAGGTCACGGGAGGGTAAATGGAGGGTATTGGTGGACGTAATCTAAAACTGCATTTTTTTCACCAAAAAACCCGCGAAACGATGTGTTAGGGTAGAATATCTCATCAAGTTAAATATATTCAATAACGACGAAAGGAAACATTTTAACAGTGGTATGTCACAAACTTTATTTTTGGCCCGCCATATTGCAATAACTCCAAAAACAAACCAAACATATTCAAGTGTGTATCAAACGAATAAGAGTCTAAATGAAGATTCCTACGAATTCAAGTATCTTTATTTTACGTAAGGCATTTATTTGGTAGAACTCAAATATAATAGGATAAAATATCAAAGCATTACAAAGTTTTATTAGTTAGTTGACAGCCATTTCTCCGCGTGCGACGTGATAATGCGCAATTTATTGCAATATGGCGGGCCAATATTGAAGAACATACACAACTACTAAGCGATAAACCACTATTCTAACGTTTGCTTTCATCATTATTGAATATGTTCCATATATTTAGCTTGATAAAAGACTGTTCTACCCTAAAACATTTCATTTCGCATACTTTTTGAATAAAAAAATGCATTTTTAGACAACGTTCACCGATACGTACATTTACCCAAGGGAGTTATTTGTGTGGTAAGGTAAGAATAAAATAAAATAGGATAAAAACATCCAAGCATTTAATTCTACATAATTTTACTAGTTAGTTGATACCTATTTCAGCTTAACTTCAGAACTAAACTTAAACTTATTTTGGCTTGGCTATATATACTGTTATGTCATCCCACGTATTCCAAGGACATGATATTTGTTTAGAATTAAAATATTTAACGTACTAATACAAGTACGTTACTAGTTAAAATAAGTCAAAGTATAGTTCTCACGATGGCGTTATGCCGAAATGGCTATCAAATACCTAATGAAATTTCGCAGAATAATTATTTTGATATTTGTATCGTATTATAATGGAGTTCTACCAAGTAAATGCCAACTCAATCAATAATGAAATAAAAGTAGCTCACCGCTAGCACGACCCGACATTCTTCGGAGATGCAAGAATAATCTGATATAACTGACGATAGAAATTCAAGATTAAACACTGACCCACTCACTTGTATGTATATATGTTTTTAATAGTACTTTCAATTGAGCAAGAATTGTATATAACTGCAAAAATATTACTATCACAAGAAGAAATGCGACACAAGTGCACGAGCTGCGCTGAACTGTCACGTCAACACTCGCCGATGGTTTTCTACGAACTGAAATGATGCGACAATAATAATTATGATCTCTGCGTTCATTGTAAAAATGGCGAGCAAAAGGTCATATCACTGCAGGGTTACTAAAGCCACGGTCGCAAAGTGAAACTCAACAACAAAAACAAGCATTTATTTAATTAACACTGATAACTTTGTCTCATAAATTGATTTTTCTATCGATTTATGAATTTCTATTCGAAGGCGTGGATCACTTTTAAGGTGTTAACTGTCAATTCTTGGCGGAAAGACATTACATTTTAAAAAATAAAAAACAATTCATTTGTACTACTGTCACATATTTATAATGATCAGTACCGGTTTCAGTCATCACGAGCATCCATCAGTTGACAATGCTGGTGATGAGCGAAACCGGTCCTGATCATTATAAATATGTGGAAGTAGTACAAATGAATTGTGTTTTATTTAAAAAAAAAAAGTAGGTATGGATGCTTGTGATGTATAAAGTTTCCTCCCACCCACCCATCTGATCCTAAAAACGAGGCCTAGCGAGAGCTATTGGCCAACCACCTTTACTTTCTTCCAAAAAGAGAGGTTGAGCAACTGAGTAATAAGCAGATATAATATCATATACATTAACATACATTCGATTAAGTAAAAACATATTGATCCCGCAAATCATTATGGTTTTCAAATATATTGAGCGTTGTCGTCAGATGTAATGTGATGTACTTATTGTCCATTTTCCTTTGATTTATAATACATTCATGAATAAATTATGTTTATATAAAAAAGCGAAGGAACTACATCAGTCATATTTAGAAGAATATTTTTAAATGTTTTTTTAAGACAAAAAATGATAACTAAATAAAATATTAATTTTAGACCTATAAAACAAAAAAAAAGAAACACTTCAACAGTCATTGCTTGCATTTAAATTATGCGAGCACTAGAAAGAAGTCCACTGACCACAGCTTAAGAAGTCCTGCCGCATGCACACAATAATTGTACATAAAGGAGCACTAGAGTGGGAGTACAAGCAGTGACGTAGCTTGGGTTTGTGCAACCCGGGGCCAGGGTTGCCAGATTTCCAAAATTACAAATCGGGACATTTCGCTACTTCGAATGATCAAAAAAAAAATTAAGGAATAAATTAAGACAAATTACGTAAGTTTAATTAAATTATAATATGCATAAATAAGTAAATTTTTGAACAAATGAAACTAATGTTTTTAAGACAACCTGCTTAGTCGCAATGGTGACCATAATATCAAAAACCAAAAGTTATTATTTGTGACATTTATACTATAACAAATTTATAGTCGCCAAGCAAATTCAGCACATATATTTAGTTGTTATGACGACATGACGGATTATTTTAGTATGGAGCGGTCGCTAAGTAACTATTTGCAATTATTTGTTCTGTTGCTTTTCATTGAGATGTCAAAAATATAACGTTTTCAGTTTTAGCAGAATTCTTGTAACCGACAGACATACAAACATATAGACTTCTACAGTATACAGAAGAGATTAGTGATTTCCTAGATAATTTGAGACACAATTTCCAAATTAAAAATTAAACCATAAAATAATAGAGTGATTTTGAACCTGATAAAAGGCTCCGATAAATATGTTTTTTAAAACCGTTTCTTGAACACAGTGAAAATTTCAAAGAACTACAAAATAGATTGACATCCTTATTTGCAGTATTAAATTCAAATAACTGGGCTTACGTTAAATCTAAATTATTGAAAATCTGTCATGAACAAATACTGACAGATATCCAAATTCAAGAATTTCCATCGGAGTTATTCGTTGGCTATGAATCATAATGTCAATCGAATTACCAATATAGACTCTTCTATTTTCTTAATATCCTTAAAACATATTTGTGAGATATAACGCTTCTATTGTCCACACCCATTGCCACCATTATCTTGACCAGGGCTTTTTTCTTTTACAAGTTGGTTGCCCCACCTCCACCCGTTATATGTATGCAGGCACTGTCTCACGGCCGCAATAACATCAAGAAAAGAAACAAATTTACTCCGCATGTTCTTGGCCTGATGCAAATCTGCACGGGACCAATCTTTTAAGCATGCATTATTGTGCTTAAGAATAGTAAAGACGGAGAGACAAAAAATAAAATGTAACTTGCTCAAAAAAGGGTGCCAAAAGTTACTTCTTGTCAAGCTTTTTACTAAGAAATATATATTTAATGAATATTTAAAACAGCTTTTACTATGCCAGGAAGCGTATATCAAAAAATAAACATTTTTTGTATTTTAGACATGTCAAATATAATTTGAGAAAAAAATTTTTAGTCTAATTTCGTTTGAGACATTCAAAGTGCCGTGCAAAAAGTGCCAGAACGCTACATGACAAAAAAGCCCTGACTAACTAACATTTGCTTGATACTGCGATCCACCAATCGGCTGCGCCGATACGTAATAGATGAGCGATTTAAAAGAAGAGGCGGTTCTCAAGCATGATGCGCATATTTACTATCCATTGCTATATAATGGGTCTGTATAAAAACCAGCTATTTATAGTGGATTTCAGAAAGTTAGAGCAGAGTTATTCAACCACTGGCCCGCTAAAAAGTGTTTATTTTTAACATATAGTAGACATGGTCATGTATTGTTATGAGAAGCAACTAAAGTTATCGGTGTTTATGTTAATTAATTCTATTGTTTCGTTCGACTGTTGAAAAGTCGTACCTCTTTGAGAATTTTGCATACATTATATTATGTGGTTGCAAATAATTGTAATGTTAACTGAAACTCATTTATAATCATTCCCACATTCGGTACATATATAAATTTATGCCGAATTGCTACTTTTCCTACAGATGGTCAAATTTAAATAACTAGCTTTATTATAACCTTTTCATAATTATTAAACCTACTTGAAAAAATATTACGATATATATTACGTAATATTTGTCTGATTTATCGCCGTTGGGATGGAGATAAATTCCGCAAAATATTCAGCTATTTCAAATTACTTTATTCGACTACCAAATTAAATTAACTTTATCGTCTTCTGATACTTTTGATCTAAATTGCATCGGCTTAAGAACGTTCGCGCTCTGTCACACACAAATCAAAGGAAATTTTGTGTTCCTAATAAAATAAAAATGCTTACTATGTAACAGTAATTAATTATTAAAAAAGGAGGATGAATCAGCGATGTGAGATTTAATGTTGCAAATAATCTTACAGTTTCACAAATTATTTAAGTGAATTTAAATTGTACATTTAAGCTGTTATTTATGTACTTACCATCGGCGTGCGTTGGATATATATCTATCTCTATCACACAACCTAACTTGTGTATAAGCAAATAGGATACAGGAGCACGAATACGCATGTATCTCGCTTGCACACTTCACCACACATGTCATTGAGCAAGAAGATAGAAATCCACGGCATGTGCCATAGTATCTGGCACCTAATACTGAGTACCTACGTATCTATTAAAGATTACATAACGGCGAAAAATCCATGCGAACTAACCCTGTAAATTAAAAATTAAAAAGAAATAATCGATATTCCCAGTTAACCATAGTTAATAACGTATTTTAAAGGTGCTAGGGATGGTCTCATATTGGAAAGGAGAAAGAAGCATGTTGGGAGGGGAGGGGATTATTGTTACTATCTGTCGAATCAAAAGAGCAACGGTTGTACCGAATGATCATTCCTGGTGATACAGTGCTGTGATTGATTGTGTTGTCTACAGGTGAGTTTTATTTTTTGTTCACTGCTTCCTTTAGTTATTGATGCTTTTATGTTCAATTTGCAAATTGTTGCAGTGGCCAGATCTAAATTACGTTTAGCGCAGATATTTCATATTGTATTTATGTTTAACAGAATTAGCCGTAACGGCTTACGATTCCACACGTCAGGAGTTTTTATCCCCCGTTTTATTTTAAGGTGTGGCAATGGGGTAGCTAGAATTAAATGTCCGCCATATAAACTAACATTGATTTCTCATTAACTTCGTACTATACCTATTTCTGTTTAACGAAATTAGCGGTAACATTGATGGCATTATTTTCAGCTGTAATCCTTCGTGAAAATTGAAAAGATGCGCCTGAACAAATTTTAGTGAAAAAATACCCGGCCATTTTGAATTTCATGTCTCGGACCAATATAATAATGATATTAATTATACGCAATTATTTTCTCTTGCCATCTAAACTTATTATGATTTATGTTGATTATATAGCTATTTCCTCAAACTTTTACAGATAATTTATTTCTAAATTCAGTATGAACTTACCTACGCCAGCCCGCGCAATAAGAAATTGCTAAAAATTAAACGAAGGCTTATTTCACCACGGTGTTTGGACGATTCTATTATTTTACCGTTCAATTAAATCTCTTTTTTTATGCAAAATTGATATTTCGTATTATATTTATGTTTATCAGAATTACCCGTGTTCACTGCTTCCTTTAGTTTTTGATGCTTTTATGTTCAATTTGCAAATTGTTGCAGTGGCCAGATCTAAATTACGTTTAGCGCAGATATTTCATATTATATTTATGTTTAACAGAATTAGCCGTAACGGCTTACGATTCCACACGTCAGGAGTTTTTACCCCCCGTTTTATTTTAAGGTGTGGCAATGGGGTAGCTAGAATTAAATGTCCGCCATATAAACTAACATTGATTTCTCATTAACTTCGTACTATACCTATTTCTGTTTAACGAAATTAGCGGTAACATTGATGGCATTATTTTCAGCTGTAATCCTTCGTGAAAATTGAAAAGATGCGCCTGAACAAATTTTAGTGAAAAAATACCCGGCCATTTTGAATTTCATGTCTCGGACCAATATAATAATGATATTAATTATACGCAATTATTTTCTCTTGCTATCTAAACCTATTATGATTTATGTTGATTATATAGCTATTTCCTCAAACTTTTACAGATAATTTATTTCTAAATTCAGTATGAACTTACTTACGCCAGCCCGCGCAATAAGAAATTGCTAAAAATTAAAGGAAGGCTTATTTCACCACGGTATTTGGACGATTCTATTATTTTACCGTTCAATTAAATCTCTTTTTTTATGCAAAATTCATATTTCGTATTATATTTCTGTTTATCAGAATTACCCGTGACCGTTTGCGATTCCATACGGCAGGAGTTTTTATCTCTCGTTTTATTTTAAGGTGTGGCAATTTATAATAAGTTATTATTGTTTCTTTTTAGTTTTATATGCTTTTTTGTTAAGTTCCATAAGTGTTGCATTGCGATATTTTTATTAGGTTTTGGGCAGTTATTTGGTTTTATAACTGAAATTTTTTCACATAATTCATAACATAAGCCAAGGGTGAATAACCTTTTTGGCCTTGGGAGCTATTTTTCAAATTAAAATGTTCTCGGGATCGACTTCTAATATGATTCCTATAGGAAACTTTATTTAAGGTTTTTTTCCTGTCTTCAAACTTAAAAATATTTATATAAAACAATTAAAATTTAGTACCATTTTCGTATATTTTCAATATTTTATTTATTATTATTTTTACTATATATATGTACATAAATATATTTAAAATATATTTTTCATTTTTGAGGAAGTAAGAAGAAAGAACAAAGGAATTATGGATTTTTTAGATTTTTTTTTGAATTTTATGTTTCTGATTTATGTTGTTTGTATAACTGTTTCCTTAACTATTATAAGTATTTTATTTTTAGATTCAGTATGTACCTACTTATCTACGCCAGCCTACGCAATAAGAAATTGCTAAAAATTTATCGACGGCTTATTTCACCACGCTGTTTGGACGATTCCATTATTTTACTTTTCAAACATCTCTTTCGTTAGCGACAATACGGCAAAATTGGCGGGATAGGTATGCCTGTCTCATCGGTTTGCGATGGATGTATAGCTATCTTTATCGCACAACTATATTCGTGTATAAAAGCGAGCAGGATGCAAGAACATGCGTCCGTATGCCCATTTATCTCGCTCGCACCATCCACTATACGTGTGATTGAGCGAGAAATCGAAGGCACGCGCCTGGCCTGTGTCTCTGTGATAAATCTGTATATATTTATTTTCGATGTCAGCGCGTGTTATTATTATTTTGTTACAGGTTTTTATTGCGTACAATCACATTACGATGAATAAAAAACTCCTGTATAAGTTTCCCGCTGTCAAAATTCAAAGTGTTCTAATCGTATACTAATAGGTATTGCTTTAATCATAACTGTATAAACTTTCTTTACCTTTGACAGATTTTATTGCACATATACCTAGGTAGTGGGTAACTAAGTCAGTTTTCGACCATACAGATTTTTTCAAATTAATAATAATTGCATATTTAGAATCACTCCTGGTTATTTTGATTACCACATTAGTTATTTTGAATATGTTTAAGGTTTTATTATTGATTAGATAATTAAGTGGTTATAAATACCACATAATAATTAAAATTTATAATATTCTCATTTACTTAAAAAATACCCTAAAAACTAAGAGAAGGAAAAGCAGCCGATGATAGAATGGCATGCGCGTTTTACAATATATTTTTCTAATTTGAATATACTTTTTTTCTTCCAGTTCGATTGTCTGACGGCTGCTATTAAAAGTGGAGAATGTCAAATACTCCAAGTGAAAACGATAAATCGACGGATCAACTTGGGTATGTAAATGAACAATTTATTAATTTGCGATTTTATTGATTCGTTGTTTAGCTTTTTATTGAAATATTCCTCGATTGCTTTGGCGTTCTCGGGCTGCCACAAAAATGACGCAGATCAACGGCTGCAGAGTACGGCACGAGAGTTACTCCTATACCCATAAATGTCGTTAAAGGTTTTCTCTGGGATTGTTCACATTCATTGAATAAATGGAAAGTTCATTTAAAATTTCTCACGTCATAAACGAAGAGATGGTGATATCTCATTGATTAAATTAAACATGCACTTATACAGCACACGCTTTCAACGGGAGAGTTGGTATCTTAAGCTTGTTGGATTAAGAAAAATCACAGTCTGCAAAGAATCCAGTTGTTCTTCGAAACTGGCGTCTCATACAATAAAATTACGTTGTCTGTTTCAGGAGCTCTTCGTCGCCGGTTAACCAGCTCGCGGAGGAGACGATAGCCACTTCAGATCATGCGGCGGAATCAGGCGCTGCGGCTCATTCGTCAAGCGACACGCAGTCGCCAACACAATTAGACAATGTCCAGTGTGCGGGAGCCCTTCCTGACTCTTCAGACGACGAACTAGTCATAGACGAATCTGACAATGAGTCTCTTTCGTCAGAAGACGGTGTACTAGTCATAATGGAATCTCACGATGTACCCCTCACTCCCGTCTCCGACCTCTCTGCCGCCTCTCCCATCCCATCACTCTATTCAATCTCGCCGCTCGCTCCCCTCTCTCCTCTCCCGCCCTACTCTCCCCTCTCTTCTCTCCCGCAATACTCTCCCCTTTCTTATGAAAGCGGCGGTCTGAATCCTTCGACTTCGGACACCGTCTCTTCGACTTCGGACACCGTCCCTTCGACTTCGGACACCGTCCCTTCGACTTCGGACACTGTCCCTTCGTCCTCGCGGCTACCCGATATGCCTCTTCTCGATGAAGACCAGCCCAAGATAAAACTAAATTTTTACAGAGACGAATCTACAGACACAGAATGATTATTATCATTGCCGAAAAACGGATAGTTTTATTTTCTAGATTACGTTAGTACATACCAGTGACTAAAGTAGTTATGCTTAAATACCAATTATTCTTGTACCCAAATTCCAATATACCAAGACAGCTATTAACTTGATTTTATTTTCGGACTGATAATACGTAATTTAATAGTTTGGCAAATTTCATCCGTTTTCTCATCACTTTCGAAATGAGGCGAATAGTCTTTTCGAAGAATTTCACATTTTTTATTAATATCGCATCAATTTACGGCACTCGGTCTCTCGGTTGAGTTCGCGATTTCTTTAGTTTTTTTTAAATATGACCCATTTTCCTCTCTATTAAATATTTTAATGTATTCATGTAATTTTGTTCACCTAATTGAAGTTATTGTAGATATGTAAATTGTATTACAGATATATAAAATGTGTATTATAGAAAAATGAATTATAGATATATAAAATAAATATAATTGTAAAATAAATCTGGTGTACTGTTTTATTGGTTCATTCCATGCCATATTTTCATATTGTTTTAAGCAATCCGATCTCAAATTCTGCTCTGATCAACAAAACAACTGATGCCGTTGGAGTGATCAGCAATAAAATGTATCAGGTTCAAGTGTTCATGTGATATCGATTTTTCTGTATCGTGCAAAATTCAATCAATCTAACCGGCAGGAAGCATCTGAAACCACTGAACAATCAAGGTGAGTACGCATGTGAAGAAGTTAGCGAGCGCCCTACGGCGAATTCTATATAAATCACTAGAAATTCTTACTTTATGTCGTCCTCAGAAATCAATTTAATAGCAAAAAATGCATCTAAACTAGATACGGGTTGTCCTAACAACGTAAGTACACATAACTAATAGCAGAGGAAGAGGTGGAAACGTGGTCCCGCACTTTGTTTTTTCTTTATATAAATAACGCTTTTTATTCTAAATGCTTTTAAATTTGGCTGAAATTGAAGATTAAGTGTAAATAAAACAGGAAAGCGTTAAATCACACTCAACAACTATTTAAATAAAACCAGTTTTTCAACGTCTGAAAAATGTGAGGGTAGTTTGGCCTCTTGATAATTACAAGATTTCATTTACTGCAGGTATCTACATAATATAAATGCATATTTGAAGGCCATCTATGACTCAACTTAAATATTTTTGTTGGACTTTTTGCCGGAAAACAGTGTTTCCAAAAAAGTCCATTTCGTAGTAGTGTTATTATAGCATATTTCCTAGTTTAATAAGAATATGAACTGACACATAAACTACATTCTACGCAGAGTATGAAAAAACAGAACATGCTTAACACAATATATTTAATTAAACAGAACAGGAAAAAACAGAAACATTCGAAAATAAAAAAATTATTTATCAATTAGTGAAAAATTTTCTAACCTCGGGATGACCTGTATTAAATAGAGTCATGATTTATATCGTGTATATTTTTATTTATTTATTATAATTTATTCAAAACAACGGTACAATATTTATTATAGTTATGTAATTTATAGAAACAAAAACGAATAATAAGCTCTAATATGCAATTTGAATGTGTTTATTGTAGGTATTAAACACAAGTATTCGCAAATGACTTTATTGTTTATTTCATAAAATACAATCAGTTAATAATGCTCGGGATGAGCGAAGTAGTACACACAAATTGTGTTTAATTTATGCTCTGGACATATCTCAGTCTCTTGGTGAGTCCTTCACTTGCACCGAGTTACTACTCGGTTACAACAATACATTCTTTACTTACATGCTGTGCTAATCAGTCTGGCGAGAGGTTCCCCGTTAAACCCTGACTGCTGCGATCCTCCACATGGATCCTCAGAAATAATAACAACAAACGGGTAAAAACAAAGAAAAATATGCAAACATAAAACTCATTATAAATTTAACAGATTTTACAACAGTAATACAACAAAAAGTAATTAAAGAAAAGAAATACATATTTATAGTGGCGTGAAATTTACACATGTCATTCTAGTTGCTGCTTCTAGGTCAACTGTGATATTATCAACTGATGGTCTATATTTTATGGAATTTATATGAGGTGTGGTCCACGGTGATATTTGGAACTTGCATCATTAGCGTGCACCAAAAAAACACTATAATAATGCCAATGGTATCAATCAATCGTACTATTTTCTACTTTTAAAATAATATTAAATGATGGACTATCGTTGATGGGTGTAACATGAGGTACGGCCCGCGGTATATATTTTTAACATTCAACTTCCAGCTTGCAATATTACCTTACACCAAAATAACGCAACAATAATTCCAACGTCTAAATATTTGTGCCCTCTATCCCAGGCGATGCTGGGTAATAATGTCTTCAAAATAATAAATTTCTCAGTGATTTATGGGACGATCCTCTAGGATGAACGGAACCAATCGTACTTGTTTGGCTTAACTAACGGAGAGTCAGCTGCTGTGGAAATAAAATAATGGAAGACATCACAGCAATAAGGTTATCAGTGAGCAGCAAGCGACTCTTTCTGCCTCGAAAGGAAAAGCTGCGTCACTCGTTCTCAATAAGCCTTAATTTCAATTGGTGATTGGCAAACACCATGGAAATAGCGACTCTGAATTGTTGAGATTTGAATTCGCATTAACCT
Organism: Himalopsyche phryganea; assembly: GCA_022494535.1. Lineage (NCBI taxonomy): Eukaryota > Metazoa > Arthropoda > Insecta > Trichoptera > Rhyacophilidae > Himalopsyche > Himalopsyche phryganea. The sequence continues at coordinate 22,953 of JAGVSL010000304.1, forward strand.
GATGACCTTACTCAATTGTTCCTAACTGAGGGTGCTTGATGGAATTTTAATATCAAATTTGAATTGTTGAGATTTTGTTAATTTCCATGTATTTCGGTTCAGGTTCAGTTTGAGTTCATTCGTGTGCTCGAATTCTTGAAGATGCCGAAAGGTGAAAACCGGGTCGTTGTGACGAAATACATGGAAATAAACAAAATCTCTACAATTTAAATTTTCAAATGACAATTCTGTTTTCTCAATGAAACTTCCTTCAAAGTCTTTGCTCTCGACATTTGGAGTAGTAATCGCCATGGTATGATTCTTCCAAGTAAATTGTCATTTAAGAAATTTAGAAATTCAAATAATTTGAATTTATTAGAATTATTTAGGAAAATACTCTCGTATAGGAGTTTACTTAATTAATTATTAAAATAATTAATTGATTATTACAGATTATGCTTAGGATTAACATATTTGTAATTATTCACTAACAATCGTTTTAGCGCTTCAAGGTCGGTACGAGCAACGATTCTGTCAATGAAATCGGTCCGAGATCTTTGTAAACCCAGTTTACAACTATAGATCGTTAAACAAAACACAAATTTAATTCAGACCCGACAGGAAAGTGTATGACTCTCTACATGTTTCCGACTGACACAAAAGCACCAGTTTCTGGACTGAATCGAACCGCGATTCAAAAAGTTACATAAATAATGAGGACTTGGAGCCAAGCAAGCCCTTGACGCTGACCAAGAGATGCTTGGTCCAACGGGCTACCCAAGGAAAGTTCATATCAATAGCTTCCGGACGATGCGACGTAGTACGCGGCCTGACGATGTTCGATCCGCGGACTTAGGTGCCTGAATCCTCTTACTGGCACTATTCTGGACTGACGGACTCAATAGCGACAGCGACAGCGACAGCGATGGTCTCCTAGATAATTTCTCCAAACTCACCAACACAGAGAGGGTGTTGTTAGCTCAGAGAGAAGTCGACGAAGGTCTGGATTCCCGAATGTTCCTGGTTTTATAACATCGGTATGTCGTCATAATTAAAAGCATCACTGATTGGTTGAGACGTTTGAACAATGGCTTTTGTCTTATGATTCGATCGATTTTTCAACGGTTTCTAGACGTCATTGCGTCATAATCGATAATTATGACAATGAAATTCTTAAGTTCAAGATTTCTCCGCTTACTGTTGACGGATCGCGGTAAAAAAAGGTTGACGAGAAGCGGCTTGCTTGTCTGCATTCACTGGTATAAATCTTGGGTGAAACCATGCATGGTTTACAATTTTAGTGATCGAACACTAATCTGGATATTGCAGCTCTCGGTTTCAATTTTTATTGCCGAATCCTGGCTGAGGTATCCGTGACCAACGGATCTCTCCACTCGTCTTCACCTAACGTACCATTCGCGCGTCTTGGAGCAAAATGTTATTTTACCCAAGAGGGTTCTCAGTCCTTTTTGTTCATTGGGGTTTTGCGAAACTGGCCTCAAGCTGTCTTCGTGCAATGCTGGCTGGTGCTGATCTTTACTAGTCCGATTTCCATCAGGTTTCTTTGTAAAGTTCCTCACAAGCCGGCGTCCACGAGTTTAATTTGTAATCGTGCCTAGGGGACATTTCCGTGAAGCATTCTAACTTATCATTTCTCGTATGTAAAAATATTTCAACAATGGTTGAGACACATCGAGAGTAAGCTGAGTTTTCCTATTGGAATTTGGTTTTCGCTCTCATCGAATTACCTGAAGGATGCTGGTGCTGAACTCAGCTAAATCTGATAGATAATATCTATCTTATCTGAAGGTTTCAATTCAATTCGCTGATTCGTTTTTTCTCACAGTTGCGTTTCGTTTCGAGGCTGAAATCACGCAAAAAAGGGACGCAATTTGTGTTGACATCACTTCTTTCGTGGCGTTTCTGAATTCGATTCCGGTGATCATATTTCTTTAATATTTTTTTAGTTATTAACAGGACTCTACTGAGATTTTGGCATTAGCTTTTAGCTATATGGAGCTAACAAAATCTCTAAAAACAATTTCACGAAATTGAATTCTAAATTCTACGGTTTTGTATATATAACTTCTGGCTCTGTGGTTATTGGTTTTACCAATTACTCAGCAGCAGTTCTGCTTTTTCCTATTCTGTTTAATCAGTTTATGTTTTATCATGTTCTATCAAGTCATGGAACCGCATAGTGGTGCTATGCTAGTAACGATACTAATGTCAATCTCGAAGAGAATGTGCGGTATTGAATGATGCTTAGAGCCAACAGCTTATTACAGCTCTGTATTATAATCGATGAACGTGAATACACTTAGAAGTAAATGAATAAGAAAGTAGGGGAAGAGGCGATTTGTTGACGAATTGTCGTGTAAACTACACCCGAAAATGATATTTCGAATATTTTTTTCATCAATGACACCGTTCATTGTTACGCAAATCCATCAGATTTATTTGAAATTGGAAAGATAAAAAAGCACAGTATCTGTAACAAAGGTGAAAATTTAGTTATTAGTTTCTACTATTAAGAATGTTTGTCTTATGCAATAATTTTTTCCGTTTATTTCAATATTATGATTTATTTTTAGAAACATGATGTCAAATGTGGTATAATTTGCATTCGAAAATCTTTGGCAAAAGTAGGTGCGCGGGTTTGATTAATGTTTGGAGCCAGCGGCAATCGAATTATGTACTTTATAATAGATAGATAATGTATGGAATGGGACAAATAGGTGGGGGGAGAGGCGGTTCTTAATCGAGATATATGCTTTAATTCGGTCTGATAAGTGTTATAATTTGCATTCGAAAATCTTTGGCAAAAGTAGGTGCGCGGATTTGATTAACGCTTAGCACCCGGAAAGCCAATATAATGGTGTTGGTGATCGTTAAATTTGAAGCTTTATCTTTAATATCTCCCGACGATATTTCCGGGATTTTATTTTACAATAATGTACTTAAAGGATTAAACATGCTGTAGAATTTTAAAATATCGACTGTGGAAAGGAAAAAGGACGTAACCTACACCAAAAAATATTGTGCATAACTCACACAAAACGTGCTAATACACTATATTTATATATAAACATATAATATATCGACTGTAGAAAGGCAAAAGGACTTATCCCTCCGTCTCATCGCGGGTGGTTTTTGGAAACAACGCTCGCCTCCCGCATTTACTCGCTCCGCGCCTTGTCAGACAGTCTGTGTTTGGTATCGAAAGGAGTATTTTTAACATTATAATGCCTAAGCCTTTACGGAAGCAGGCGAATGGCATTATTTTGAATGAATAGAACTGTTTTGAGTACGAGAAACAGAATAGAAAGCTTTTAATTCCACTCAATAATGACAGAGATAAAGTATTTGCGATGAAAAGTAAGAGACGAAGGAATTTATTAGTGTGACCAGAGTTGCAACGCAGACGTTGCAATACAGACGCAGCTGATACCAAATTTACCGAGGAACTCCATAGTTGTTTTGGACAATGCACCGTACTACACAAGCAAATAAATAAATGGTGGCCATATACTTCACATAGTGAGCGAATAT